>JAVTVY010006809.1:0-41432 GCA_036873755.1 Hanleya hanleyi
AATCACGATAAAGTTTCAAGGGGAAATCCAAGATGGCTGCCTGGTGGCCATATTGGATTTTCGAATCGAAACAGAAAAGGTATCTTGCACAGCTAGACCCCAAGGGAACCTGTGTACCAAATTTGAGAAAGATCCATGCCGTAGTTCCTAAGAAATAGCGATAACAAATTTTCATGGGGCAATTCAAGATGGCCGCCTTGTGGCCATATTGGATTTTCGAATTGGACTAGAAAAGGCATCTTGCACAACTGGACCACAAGAGGAACGTGTGTACCAAATTTGAGAAAGACCCGTGCAGCAGTTCGTGAGAAATCACGACAAAGGGGAAATCTGAGATGGATGCCTGGTGGTCATATTGGAGTTTCGAATCGGACCGAAAAAGGTATCTTGCACAACTAAACCCCAGGGAGAACCTGTGTACCAAATTTGAGAAAAATCCATGCAGTACTTCCCGAGAAATCACGATAACAAAGTTTCATGAGGAAATCCATGATGGCTGCCTAGTGGCCATATTGGATTTTCGAATCAAACCAGAAAAGGCATCTTGCACAACTAGACCCCAAGGGGAACCTGTGTACTAAATTTGAGAAAGATCCATGCAGTAGTTCCTGAGAAATCGCGATAGAAAAGTTTCATGGGAAAAATAAATATAAAATGATTCCACTATATTAATAACCCAAAAGATACAGAAGGCACACCTACAAAATACATTCTGTACTGGATAGAAGTTTTGAGCACCTTCAGTAGTTTTCAATATATGGAGTGTTAACCAAAATGATACGGACAGACGGACGGACAAACGGACCCACAACAATACCCCTATGCCCATTCGGGCTGAGGGGTAAAAATTCGTGACATACACAGACAAAAAATTAACCAGAGTTAGCCTCTTATAGTCTCTGGTCGAGCAGACGACATACTTTGAACCAGAAACTAGCAAATCCTCAAAAACAACAACTAAGCACTTTAAAAAAACATTAACCCTACCTGGCCTGGGGGAGGGGGGCGAAATGCCCCCCCCCCACCAAACTTTCTGCGCTATCTCCGGAACGACAAAAAATAGAGAGATGAAATGAGATAAATTCAAGATGGCGGCCATGTGGGGTCCCAGAAAAGTGATGTTTTTGTCATATTTCTTCAAAATTTAGGCTTTTCTGCGATGAAAAGTGGGCAAAAACTATTTTATTTCACATCATATAATATTTACTAATTTATCATGCTGTTTTTGCGAAGAAATTGCATAAATAAAAATTCGGAAAATCTGACCAAAAAAAATGCCGAGTTTTGAAAATGACGTCACTACGACGTCATCACAGCGATCATTCTGGATTTTTTTTTTACATTTTCTGGTATAGATTAACTCAAGGGTATAGTGTGGTAAGTTTCAGCTCCCTAGCCTGTTGGGTAAAAGTAATAATTAGGGGATTTGGTCCCCCCCCTTTCCAGGCCACGACAGGTCCTAAAAAGCCCAGGCCAGATAGGGTTAAGACACATCTACTATATTCAGCTTACGTAAAAGAACAACAAAAATAATGGAAAAGACCAAAAAAAACCAAGGTTATCAAGAAGAAAAAGCTTCAGAACTATTTATTTTAGTGTAAGAACTTTGTTTTTGCAAGAGTAAACAAGGCGCATCCTGTTCAAGATTTACAGCTCGCTTATATATACATGTATCTGGCTGACCCTAGCGGGTCAACATCGATGTATAACTAGAACTCGTGGACTTCGAAAGGCAACCCAAAATTTTCGTTTCCGCCCGAGCAGCCAATTTCTACGTTCCCACTTCGAAAGTGGGAACGTAGAAATTGGCTGGATAAAATGAAGATGAAAATTTTAGACTGGTACAGATATTATAGTACATGTAGGATTGCATTATTTATTCAATACACAATATATGAGCCGAAGATTTGCATCTTTACTCCCCAGACTCGTTGTCACAGGTAATGCCTCCCTGGCAGATACATTTAACAGTCACCAATCAGAACTAAGAACAATAGAACAGTTATCAATTGCTGGTGATCCACAGATGTGCTGAAAGATTTGCATGTTAAAGACGGGCAGATGCTCGTTTTTTAGCCCACCATCACGAGATGGTGGGCTGTTCAAATCGCTTTCGTCCGTGGTCCGTCGTCCGTCCGTCCGTCGTCGTCCGTCCGTAAACAATTTTTATCGCGATTTCTCAGGAACTACTGTATGGATCTTTCTCAAATTTGGTACACAGGTTCCCCTTAGGGTCTAGTTGTGCAAGATACCTTTTTTGGTCCGATTCGAAAATCCAATATGGCCACCAGGCAGCCATCTTGGATTTCCCAATGAAATCTTGTTATCGCGATTTCTCAGGAACTACTGCATGGATCTTTCTCAAATTTGGCACACAGGTTCCCCTTGGGGTCTAGTTGTGCAAGATATCTTTTTCTGGTCCGATTCGAAAACCCAATATGGCCACAAGGTGACCATCTTGGATTTCCCCATGAAACATTGTTATCGCGATTTCTCAGGAACTACGGCATGGGTCTTTCTCAAATTTGGTATTCAGCTTCCCCTTGGGGTCTAGCTGTGCAAGATACCTTTTCTGGTCCGAGTCGAAAATCCAATATGGCCACCAGGCAGCCATCTTGAGTTTCCCCATGAAACCTTGTTATCGCGATTTCTCAGGAACTACTGCATGGATCTTTCTCCAATTTGGAATACAGGTTCCTCTTGGAGTCTAGTTGTGCAAGATACCTTTTCTGGTTCGATTCGAAAATCCAATAAGGCCACCAGGCAGCCATCTTGGATTTCTCCATGAAAAATTGTTATCGTCATTTCTCAGGAAGTACTGCATGGATCTTTCTCAAATTTGGTACACAGGTTCCCCTTGGTGTCTAGTTGTGCAAGATACCATTTCTGGTCCGATTCGAAAATCCAATATGGCCACCAGGCAGCCATCTTGGATTTCCCCATGAAACTTTGTTATCGTCAGTTCTCAGGAAGTACTACATAGATCTTTCTCAAATTTGGTACACAGGTTCCCCTTAGGGTCTAGTTGTGCAAGATATCTTTTTCGGTTCGATTCGAAAATCCAATATGGCCACAAGGCAGCCATCTTGGATTTCCCCATGAAACCTTGTTATCGCGATTTCTCAGGAACTACTGTATGGATCTTTTTCAAATTTGGTACACAAGTTCCCCTTGGGGTCTAGTTGTGCAAGATACCGTTTCTGGTCCGATTCGAAACTCCAATATGGCCACAAGGCAGCCATATTGGGTTTTCCCATGAAACCTTGTTATCGGGATTTCTCAGGAAGTACTGTGTGGATCTTTCTCAAATTTAGTACACAGGTTCCCCTTGTGTGGATCTTTCTCAAATTTAGTACACAGGTTCCCCTTGTGCAAGAAAACTTTTTTGGTCCGAATCGAAAATCCAATATGGCCACAAGGCAGCCATCTTGGATTTCCCCATGAAACCTTGTTATCGCGATTTCTCAGGAACTACTGTATGGATCTTTTTCAAATTGGTACACAGGTTCCCCTTGGAGTCTAGTTGTGCAAGATACCTTTTCTGGTCCGATTCGAAACTCCAATATGGCCACAAGGCAGCCGTCTTGGTATCGGGATTTCTCAGGAAGTACTGTGTGGATCTTTCTCAAATTTAATACACAGGTTCCCCTTGGGGTCTATTTGTGCAAGAAACCTTTTTTGGTCCGATTCAAAAATCCAATATGGCCACCAGGCAGCCATATTGGATTTCCCCATGAAACTTTATCGTCATTTCTCAGGAAGTACTGCATGGATCTTTCTCAAATTTAGTACACAGGTTCTCCTTGGGGTCTAGTTGTGCAAGATACCTTTCCTGGTCCGATTCTAAAATCCAGTATGGCCACCAGGCAGCCATCCTGGATTTTCACATGAAACTTCGTCATTTCTCAGGAACTATTGCACGGATCTTTCTCAAATTTGGTACACAGATCCGCCTTAGGGTCTCGATATGCAAGATTATATGGTTACCAGGCGGCCATCTTAGACTTCCCCATGAAATTTTGTTATCGTGATTTCTCAGGAAGTACTGCCTGGATCTTTCTCAAATTTGATACACAGGTTCACCATGTGGTCCAGTTGTGCAAAATACCTTTTCTGGTCTGATTCCGAAATCCAGTATGTCCATCAGGCGGCCATCTTGGATTTTCCCATGCAACTTTGTTATCATGATTTCTCAGGAAGTACTGCATGGATCTTTCTCAAATTTGAAACACGGGTTCCCCTTAGGGTCTTATTGTGCAAGATACCTTTTGCGGTCCGAATCGAAAATCCAATCTGGCCACAAGGCGGCCATCTTGAATTTCCCCTTGAAACATTGTTATCGTGAATTCTCAGGAAATATTTCATGGGGCCTAGTAGTGCAAGATGGCTTTTTTTGGTCCGATTCGAAAATCCAATTAATACGGTATTCTCGAGTTGTGACGTTGCATCACAAGAGTCGGCGGATCAAACGGTGGGGCATATTCTATATATCGACTATAGAGAATATCCATACCTTCACCTTCCATATCAAGGAGTTCAAATAATTCGGAATTAAAATGTATTTCTTCAAATTTTAAATCAGTTTTCTTTAGTCCATGCAGTAGCAAGTGAACTGCCCCACCCTATAGTCTGCCGGCGGGTCGGCTACATGAAGGGACGTCACTCTTGTGACTCAACGTCACAACTCGACAACTGTAGACTACTGCATGTTTTGATCCAAGGGAGATAATCTGGATTCAGGCACTTTCGAACATTACTGCGTGGACCGGATCCCTTCAGTATTAAGTATTGTATCATCTTACTATTTTCGAGCATGATATCTTAAAGAAAATATCTCAAACTAGCCCAGTAAACAGAACAGAATTAGCATTCGTTCTCTTTGAAACTTTGGCATGAGCTAAATGCTCATGCTCAAAGTGTCAAAGAGATTGGTCTTCGCTTCCAGTACATGTACACAATGATGACACGTGCAAAAAAACAAAAAAAAAAATAAAAACTACAAAACGAAGGCGAAGGATCCTCCGTACATGTACATTCACTTTCAGACTAACTTTGCTCATTTCTCTTGTATTATAACAACCGACATAAGTACAGTTTCTAGAAATCTTGAAACTCCTGAAACTTAGATTATATTTTGGTGTTTTTCAGTGTCCCTTTTTCGATCCTTTTCGCTCAGATTCGAAATTCTGTAAACAAAATTACAAATCAATCGTTTGTTCTTAGTAACAATGAACAAAAAGATCAGGATATCTCGTTATAAATAATTTGATTTCTATATGCCGGGAAAGACAAACAAAGGTTCAGTATTTTCTGGAAAATAGATACCCTTGCCAAATATATTTATTACTCGCTATTGGGAATGGATAGGACAAGCATCGCCGCCCCGGGAACGTCTTCCAAACAACAGTCACTAAGAAGAACTAAGATCGGTACCT
This sequence comes from Hanleya hanleyi, assembly GCA_036873755.1. NCBI lineage: Eukaryota > Metazoa > Mollusca > Polyplacophora > Lepidopleurida > Hanleyidae > Hanleya > Hanleya hanleyi. The sequence goes on from JAVTVY010006809.1 coordinate 5,436, forward strand.
AGATTGGAATAAATGAACTTGAACTGAACAGATATGTGCGGTTAAACATGAATATTTGGCTTTCTATACCCCACAAAATGAAATGAAAAAAAAGTATATGTAAAGTAGATATTCTGGACAAAAAATAGTTATTCTCAGCTACCGAGAATACAGACTTTTATATTTAAGTGGATTTCTCGGTATTCGGTCATGTTAACTTCATGGGAGCTTTCTCGTATTTCGACCTCATCACATCCATGAAAACAGTCAGTGACCAGTGCCTGTGAGATAGCCCTTGATTGGAAGACAAGCAAAGTAGCTGATCTTAATCTCAGATATTTAATTATAATTACCTTCTCAGGAAAAGAATATATCAGATACATCTATGATTTTTTATATGGAAGATAAACAGCTTAAAACTCTGGCCACCTCTTGTACTGTTTTGCAAAAAAAAATGAGGTAATTTAATCTTTATTGCTTGAATAAAAGGTACACGATGGTGTAAAGCCTACAAATTCGGCACGAGTGTATATCATCAAAACTGACCTCGTTTCATCGCTTGAAATATTGAGTTCACTTCACGTTGGCCTGGTTGATGTCAGGATCAAGGGCAACTACTCTGCTTCCTGATAAATTTGTTTCCGTCTTGCAGTAACAAAATCGAGGTAATTATATTGGACAACGAGATCCTGAAGGATCTTGGTGCCCACCATTGTCCGATAATTGTAAGCTAATGACAAGAGAATCTTTTTGTCCATTGTTACTAAAAACAAACGATTGATTTGTAATTTGTTTACAGAATTTCGAATCTGAGCGAAATAGATCGAAAAAGGGACACTGGAAAACAACAAGATATCTTTCTAAGTTTAAGGAGTTTCAAGATTTCTAGAAACTGTACTTGTGTCGGTTGTTATAGTACAAGAGAAAAGTTAGTCTAGAAGTGAATGTCCGGAGCATCCCTCGTCTTCGTTTTGTAGTATTTTTTTTTGCACGTGTCATCATTGGGTACTGGAGGCAAAGACAAATCTCTTCGACCCTTTGGCATGAGCTATGAAACATACTTAAGATTTTATAATTAAGAACGAATTCTGTTCCGTTTACTGGGCTAGTTTGAGATATCTCTTTTAAGATACCATGCTCGGAAATAGTAAGATGGTACAATACTTAATACTGAAGGGATTCGCGCAGTAATGTTGAAACTTCAAAAGTGTCTGAATCCTGATTATCTCCCTTTGATCGAAACACGCAGTAGTGTACAGTTGTCGAGTTGTAACGTTGTGTCACAAGAGTGACGTCCCTTCATGTAGCTGACCCATCGGTAGACGAAACAGTGGGGCAGCTCACTGGACTAAAGAAAACTTATTTCAAATTTGAAGAAATACATTTTAATTCCAAATTATTTGAACCTCTTGATATGGAAGGTGAAGGTATGGATATTCTCTATAGTCACTATATAGAACATGTCCCACCGTTTGATCCGCCGACTCGTGTGATGCAACGTCACAACTCGGGAATACAGTATTAATTTGAAGCGTAACTTGGATTTTCGAATCGGACCAAAAAAGGTATCATGCACAACTAGGCTCCATGTGGGACCTATGTACAAAATTTCAGAAAGATCCATGAAGTAGTTCCTGAGAATTCACGATAACTATGTTTCAAGGGGAAATCCAAGATGGGCGCCTGGTCGCCATATTGGATTTTCGAATCGGACCAGAAAAGGGTGTTTTGCACAACTAGATCATAACGGGAACCTATGTAGGCCTACCAAATTTGAGAAAGATCCATGCAGTACTTCCTGAGAAATCACGATAACAAAGTTGCATGGGGAGATCCAAGATGGCCGCCTGATGGCCATATTGGATTTTCGAATCAGAAAGAAAAAGGTATCTTGCACAGCTAGATCACAAGGGGAGGTATCTTGCACAACTGGACCACAAGGGGAAACTGTGTACCAAATTTGACAAACTTCCTGAGAAATCACGATAAAGTTTCATGGGAAAATCTAAGATGGCCGCCTGTCGACCATATTGGATTTTCGATTCGGACCGAAAAAGATATCTTGCACAACTAGACCCTAAGGGGAACCTGTGTACCAACTTTGAGAAACATCCATGCAATATTTCCTGAGAAATGACAATAACAAAGTTTCATGGGGGAATCCAAGATGGCTGCCTTGTGGCCATATTGGGTTTTCGAATCGAACCAGAAAAGGTATCTTGCACAACTAGACCCCAAACCTGTGTACCAAATTTGAGAAAGATCCATGCAGTAGTTCCTGAGAAATAGTTATATCAAGGTCTCACGGGGAAATCCAAGATGCCCGCCTTGTGGCCATTTTGGATTTTCGAATCGGACAAGAAAGGTATCTTGCACAACTAGACCCAAAGGGGAACCTGTGTACCAAATTTGCGAAAGATCCATGCAGTATTTCTTGAGAAATCGCGATAGCAAGGTTTCATGGAGAAATCCAAGGTGGCTGCCTGGTGGTCATATTGTTTTTTCGAATCGGACCAGAAAAGGTATCTTGCACAACTAGAACCCAAGCGGAACCTGTGTACCGAATTTGAGAAAGATCCATGCAGTAGTTCCCTAAAAATAGCAATAACAATGTTTCATGGGGAATTCCAAGATGGCCGCCTTGTGGCTATATTGGATTTTCGAATCGGACCAGAAAAGGTATCTTGCACAATTAGACCACAAGGGAAACCTGTGAACCAAAGTTGAGAAAGATCCATGCAGTAGTTCCTGAGAAATCGCGATAACAAGGTTTCATTGGGAAATCCAAGTGGCCGCCTTGTGGCCATATTGGATTTTCGAATCGGACCAGAAAAGGTATCTTGCACAACTAGACCCAAAGGGGAACCTGTGTACCAAATTTGCGAAAGATCCATGCAGTATTTCTTGAGAAATCGCGATAGCAAGGTTTCATGGAGAAATCCAAGGTGGCTGCCTGGTGGTCATATTGTTTTTTCGAATCGGACCAGAAAAGGTATCTTGCACAACTAGAACCCAAGCGGAACCTGTGTACCGAATTTGAGAAAGATCCATGCAGTAGTTCCCTAAAAATAGCAATAACAATGTTTCATGGGGAATTCCAAGATGGCCGCCTTGTGGCTATATTGGATTTTCGAATCGGACCAGAAAAGGTATCTTGCACAATTAGACCACAAGGGAAACCTGTGAACCAAAGTTGAGAAAGATCCATGCAGTAGTTCCTGAGAAATCGCGATAACAAGGTTTCATTGGGAAATCCAAGTGGCCGCCTTGTGGCCATATTGGATTTTCGAATCGGACCAGAAAAGGTATTTTGCACAACTAGACCCCAAGGGGAACCTGTGTACCAAATTTGAGAAAGATCCATGCAGTAGTTCCTGAGAAATTGCGATAACAAGGTTTCATGGGGAAATCCAAGATGGCTACCTGGTGGCCATATTGGATTTTCGAATCGGACCAGAAAAGGTATCTTGCACAACTAGACCCCAAGGCGAACCTGTGTACCGAATTTGAGAAAGATCCATGCAATACTTTCTGAGAAATGACAATAAAGTTTCATGGGGAAATCCAAGATGGCTGCCTGGTGGCCATATTGGATTTTCGAATCGGACCAGAAAAGGTATCTTGCACAGCTAGACCCAAAGGGGAACCTGTGTAACAAATTTGAGAAAGATCCATGCAGTAGTTCCTGAGAAATCGCGATAACAAGGTTTCATAGGGAAATCCAAGATGGCTGCCTGGTGGCCATATTGGATTTTCAAATCGGACCAGAAAAGGTATCTTGCACAACTAGACCCCAAGGGAAACCTGTGTACCAAATTTGAGAAAGATCCATGCAGTAGTTCCTGAGAAATCGCGATAACAAGGTTTCATGGGGAAATCCAAGATGGCCACCTTGTGGCCATATTGGATTTTCGAATCGGACCAGAAAACGTATCTTGCACAACTAGACCCCAAGGGGAACCTGTGTACCAAATTTGAGAAAGATCCATAAAGTAGTTCCTGAGAAATCGCGATAACAAGGTTTCATGGGGAAATCCAAGATGGCTGCCTGGTGGCCATATTGGATTTTCGAATCGGACCAGAAAAGGTATCTTGCACAATTAGACCCCAAGGGGAACCTGTGTACTAAATTTGAGAAAGATCCATGCAGTAGTTCCTGAGAAATCGCGATAACAAGAATTGTTTACGGACGGACGGACTGACGGACTGACGGACGGACGACGGACGCCGGACGACGGACCACGGGGGAAAAGTGATTTTTTTTGGGGGGCTAAAAATAGTAATAATGCTGCCTTCGGGTGGGAATAAACGTATTAACACGTGGAGTTTCCCGCCAACATCGTTTCCAGCCGTTTGATTGGACTAAAGTTGTGTCACGCTCATTAACATATTTCTGCGCATGCGTGGTAGGCGAGAGTAGAATTATGGGATTTTTTTTTATTTTTCAGCGACAAGAATCCAGTAACGAATAGCTGATTTTACGCGATACACGGACTGAATTTTGACATCGATCCGATGACATTATGAGAGGAGTATACAATAATATATATGAAGGGATCCGAAGTATTCTGAACAATTTATTAGTTGAAGAGATCGGGAAGGAAACAATCTGGACGGCAAATTTTCAAAATGTCAAGCCATTCACGTAAGTTTTAAAAATGTTATTTTCGCACAGGTTCATATAATTTTCTCCGAGATAAAAGTAATTTGAGCACGAAATTAATAAAATACACACTACGAGCTTTAATTTGGTGCAGCGTCCATCAAATTTGTGTGTTGTTATTGTTTATTATTGATAACTTCTAATGGTATAGTTCATTTTCTGACATGCCGATCAGAGAAGCCAGACACAGCAGGGATTCATAGAAGTCATTTTTTTTAGGATCGTGAATGGTCAAATTGAGTTTCTCACCCAGTAAATTGAGTCTTTAGCGTGCTTTTGGAGGTATAAATAAAATTGAGTTTGATCATATTCCTACGAAGCAGGCTACAGATCGCAAATTGTCCGGTAATGAGTGAGCCAGTAAGTCAGTCAGTCAGTCCATCCGAATCCTTTCGTCGGCAAAATAAGGAGAACCGTTGACATTAGAACCTTGATTTTTGGCATGAATAAAATGAATGTAGCAATAAGTATCCTAAACAAAGCTGCACATCTAATTGTTGCAGTAACCCAGTGAGGAGTCGGGATTTATATAGCAATGAGTGGATTGCCGACATCTACAGCGTCCAACCAATGTGAAATACATGTAATTGTGAAGCATCAACTATTTCAAAACTGATCACATTATAGGAAAGATGCAAAACATACAAGAGCCACACTTACATATAGTATACATGCTGTACCGTATAGAAGTCTCATGCATCTGCCTTCAGTAGTTTTCAAGATATGAAGTGAACAAAAATTAGACAGACAGATAAGCACATTTTGCATGGGCCCACGCAAGCACTAGCTCACACCAAAACCTAATTAGATCATAAGGCCATTTCAATGAAGCTTCCATCCCAGTTTTGTGAAATTTCATCCAGTAGTTCTCCACATATCTTGTAGACAAGAGTAGTCATGTACATACATGTAACAAAGCTAGACATCAGAAACAGACAGATGCACGCAAATAAACCAAAACCTAATCAGATGAGGAGGCCATCACGATAAAGCTGCCATCCAAGTTCGGGGAAATTCCATCCAGTAGTTCTTCAGATATTTTACAGACAAGGCTTGTCTATACATGTACAAGTAGACAGACGGATGAACACCAAACATGCGCGCACACCAAAACATAATAAGATGCGGAGGCCATTCCAATAAAGATCCATGCAATAAAGTCTGATGAAGTTCACCAGAGGCCATCACGATGGAGCTTCCATCCAAGTTTGGGGAAATTCCGTCCAGTAGTTCTCCAGATATATTAATCTTACAGACAAGGCCTGTCTATACATGTATAAGTAGATGGACAGGCAGACAGACAACATACCCAGATGAACGCATGCATGCATACCGAAACCAGATGAGCCCATTGCAATGAAGCTTCCACCCAAGTTTGGCGAAATTCCGTGGGATAGTTCTCCAGATCTTGCAGACAAGGCTTGTATATACATGTACAAGTAGATGGACAGACGGATGGACACGAACGAACGCTCGCACACACCCACCAAAACCTAATCAGATGAGGGGCTATCCCTATGAAGCTTCCATCCAAGTTTGGTGAAATTCCGTTGAGTAGTTCTCCACATGTCTTGCAGACAAGGTCTGTATATATATGAACAATTAGATGGACGGACGGACGATGGACATGGATAAATGCACACACACACCCAAACCTAATCAAATGAGGAGGCTATCCCAATGAACCTTCCATCCAACTTTGGTGAAATTCTGTCCAGTAGTTCTTCAGATATCTTGCAGACAAGGCCTGTATATACATGTACAAGTAGATGAACGGACGGACGGACACCCGACACGGATGAATGCATGCACACATACACCAAAACCTGATCAAATGAGGGGGCTATCCCAATGAAGCTTCCATCCAAGTTTGGTGAAATTCCATCTAGTAGTTCTCAAGATATCTTGCAGACAATGCCTGTATATACATGTACAAGTAGATGGACGGACGGACGGACACCGGACACGGATGAATACACGCACACACCAAAACCTAATCAAATGAGGGAGCTATCCCACTGAAGCTTCCATCCAAGTTTGGTGAAATTCCGTCCAGTAGTTCTCAAGATATCTTGCAGACAAGGCCTGTATATACATGTACAAGTAGGTGGACGGACAGACGGACACCGGACACGGATGAATGCACGCACACACACCAAAACCTAATCAAATGAGGGGGCTATCCCAATAAAGCTTCCATCCAAGTTTGGTGAAATTCCATCCAGTAGTTCTCAAGATATCTTGCAGACAAGGCAAGGGCACGGACAGACATCCATCCAGACATCCAGACAGAAAGACAGACAGACAGACAGCACAAACACTAGATGTCTCCCCCCAACTATGTTGGGGGAGACATAATAATTAAATTGTTCTTAGAGGTCAGAGCAGGGGAGACAAAAATAAACAGATCTGTCTGGGAGTTATATCACAACAGATGGTACCGGTATTACATTAAACCATCGACAGTACAGATTCTATGAGTTCACATGCTGACGTCTTTATTAATTTATTACCGTTCCAGGGGACATTTGAACAGCTGCCGTTAACTTGAGACACACACTTTTGCTATATACACACATGTTTTGATTAACTGCTACATTATGGGAAACGAAATTAAACAGATATAGGCTGTATTTAAGATGCTAAGAGCAATCCTCAGATTCTACATTCATCAGATTGCCGATACCCAAAATGTGTTGTCTCATATATCTAGATAAAAACGTGATGTAGAGATGCTATTTATTCGTCTTTGTACCGGTCATGCTCAGGAGAATGACATAGAATCATTATTATCTTGTGCCGAGAAGGTGTTGGTCTTGAGTTGAATTACCGTAAACTACATAAATGCTACCTTTCTACTATCGGACTATATATAAGAATTTGTTGTATCGTTGGGGAAATAATGCGATTCAAAAAGTTGCTTTTGTCCTGGACAAGGGCACTGAAAACCATTAAAGAGCCTGAAATCTACTGAACTTTTTATTATTCAATCTGTTTCCTTTAGTTAAAAAATTGCAAAATTAAATCGGCGATCGTTATTTATTTTTGGAATGAAGGCGCATTAGGAGACTGTTACCAAGAAGTTCTGAGCTGACCTACTTTTGATGAAAATTTCTGGTGATTTTTGATGACAATCACTAGTGATTCTGACTTGGGCAGTGCCCATCTTGATATAGGCAGGAGTTCAGTTCGCGTCGGAGTCCTAATGCCTACCCAACTTCGTAGGTCCTGTGACGTTAGTCACACTGCTCATGTTTTTAGAACCAGTTGCATTATATACCACATACATGTATGATTTATTTATAGGAATAAACAATTTTGTTCACCGGATCAATTGGGTTTTTTTCGTATGAAAATGCAGCTAGATAACATCCTCATTTCTCTAGTAAGAACATAATCAAGTAAACTACATGTATGACCCCCCATTCCACTATACTTAAAATAAAAAAATAAAAAAATAAACAATCAGAAATTTTTGACGTACAGAATCAATTTATGAAGAAAACCGAGTGCCAGACAATGTTATAGCACGGGAATCCATACTCCAGTTGCGCTGGTCGTTGACAGCAAATGGAACAGCTGATCTATTGTCCTCCGTTAGGAGAACTTTAGTTAGATCACCCTAAAATAGCTGTCTTCATGAGCAACTTTCCCTAATCATGCTAACCTGTTAAAAAAATTACAACTTTATTCACAGATCTGAAACAACCAAAAAAAGTGCTAGGCTATATCGAGGCAGAACAATTTGTTCAACGAACGAATCAACTCATGAGAAATAAAAATGAATACCGGTAATTAGATCGTCAAATGACATTGTGCTACAGTAGTCTACACGTATTGTTGTTGTTGATTACCTTCGTTTTCGAACTAATTCTCAATCCTGACCATTCGCTTCCAGTTGTTGAGTTTTGAGTGAACAGTTATAAACTTGAAGCAGTCAGCTATAAGTATGAAGTCCCCACGTCTTAGTAGAGACTAATACATCACCTGTCAGAATGTATTCGCTGTCGGGCTATCTCAGCAACTGGAACGCGTGATTGAAAAGGAGGCTGTATTTTTTTTCTCGTAAAAGTCTCGCGAGACTAGAGGGCAGGCCTGTGCAAGAGCCCATTTTACAGTATGCGCAAAGACGTTTCCGCGCAGTTGTTTTCTTTTCTCAAACTTCCGGTTTAGAATTTTAGATGAACAATTTGGGCTTGAAAGACACACTTCCCTTCATCTGAGACAGACCAAATTCAATACCAAGTTAGATCAAAACCTCCTCTACATTTTATACAGGGGTGTGAAATTCTGCTTCGTTCTCTCGGAAATTCTTGGAAATCAAGCACGACTGGCCCATAGACTAAACCCATCCCAAGAAGGCCCCCTCTCCTTCGGGGGGTGGCCTTAAAAATATCCCGACTGGTCTTAGTTACGGCAAAACCGCAATCTACCAAGGTACGGCTTTGTCAGACGTACGAACCATGGCTAGAGAGGTTATGTGTAATGATCACAGCTCACTCGCTTTTATACCGAAAACATACATGTAGGGAATAAGTAAAATTTGAAAAGAAAAGGACTGACCTGATTTTTAGATTGTAACAGCAATGTAAATATATGTATCAAGTTACAATGTTGACGGATAATCATTTCCACTGCCTGAACGGCGTTCAGTCATTTCCAAATAGATAACGAGTCAAATTCAGTGGAGTTGCAATGCCCAGACAAGAAATAATACAATTTAATGTCACAGTTTCAAATCCCCTGATAAGGGTCCATCTATTGAAATCTGTTTCAGAATCATGAATCTGCAGTACAGGACCGTCTGGTTGGCAATGGCAATCAAAACATGTAACAGACTATGCTCATTTAATATATGAGATAGACATGTATGTACATGTGCGAAGTACACAACAATTAAAAACATATCAACGCTTCACAACTCTGATATAGTCATCGTCACTGACCTATATTCATGGTGTGGTTTCACTCGGACTCCACATTATCTATAGATGTTGGCAGCTGAGACCGAAGACCCAAAAACGAAGATCCTTCCGCAAAAGCACCCCTCAAGAGGGTCTTCCATCTTCGGTCTTCGATTTGGTATTGGCCCTATCAAAACACATGGAAAAAACGAAAAGGAAGACCGAAGATGGAAGACTCCAAAACGAAGACCCTGGGATTTCTGGGCTGTGTGAAGTCCGGGGAAGGCGTTAGGGCGTGAGATGCAGCTACAAATATCCCCCCGGGAATTTTAGTCCCCTTTTAACCCTACCTGGCCTGGTGGGGGGGGGGCGAAATCCCCCCCCCCCCTACCAAACTTTCTGCGCTATCTCGGGAACGACAAAAAATGGAGAGCTGAAACTTCGTGACTTTATAGTTTATCATATTGGGGTCATTTTGAGCCTATTTGTATGACCCCCGACGAAAGGATCATGGGTAAATTCAAGATGGCGGCCATGTCGGTCCCAGAAAAGTGATGTTTTTGTCATATTTCTTCAAAATTTCTGCTTTTTCGCGATGAGAAGTGGGCAAAAAATATTTTATTTCACATCACATTAATATTTACTAATTTATCATGCAGTTTTTGCGGAGAAATTGCATAAATAAAAAATTCGGGAAATCTGACTGAAAAATCGACCAAAAAATGCCGGTTTTGAAAATGACGTCACTGTGACGTCATCAAAGCAGCCATCTTGCATTTTTTACATTTTCTGATAGAGCTTGACCCAAGGGTATAATGTGGTAAGTTTCAGCTCCCTAGCTCAAGGGGTAAAAAAAATAATTAAGGGGGGGGGGGGGGAATTTCGCCACCCCCCTCCCAGGCCCCCAAAAGCCCAGGCCAGATAAGGTTAAATTAAAAAATAAATAATTAAATTTTAAAATTAATAAATTTTATTGCTCATAGCAGTTACCGATCAACTATACCTGGAGAATAAAGTCCGCCCCAGGTTATACCATAGCAGGACATGTAAAACACGCGGCTACTGTAATCCCCGCTTCAGGGTCTTCCATCTTCGGTCTTCGTTTTGGTATTGGCCCTATCAAAACACATGGGAAAAACCAAAACGAAGACCGAAGATGGAAGACCCAAAAACGAAGACCCTGGAATTTCTGGGCTGTGTGATGTCCGGGGAGGGCGTGAGGGTGTGGGATGCAGTTACAAATATCCCCCGGGAATTTTAGTCCCCTTTTAAATTTAAAAAAATAACTAGAGCCTATGGGCTTTAATGAGATCTGGTAGCTGGGTTATTGGGGGATAAGTTTGTAATGAAATAAACGCACAATTATATATTTAATTTGAAGTTAGGCACAGGTGGCACCAGGCACGAATGTATGTGGCTAAAACGCAATCACAAGTTACATCCTGTGACAAGGTATATGAAGGGCCGTTCGCGCTATAAACGCATCCTTTAAAGAGGTAGTAGCGTGATTTTAGTTGTTCGGGTAAACTGAACAGCATGATCACTTGCAACATTTGCCAAAAGATTTTCAAGTATTGAAATCTCGTATTTCATATAGGGATCAATATTGTCAGATTCTTCAATTCGGTCTAGTGAACAACATGAAAATGGGAAATGACTGAGATGACGTCGGATAACGTGATCAGGTATCCATGACGTCACATTAGAAGCCGTCACAGTGCGATAAAAGTTCTAAGATCGAGTATGACGTTGCAAAGCATCACGCTCGGAATGCCAGTGCGCGTTTTCTGACGTCATCTCAGGCACTGGAGCCAAGTGCAGGTGCTGTTACGTTTTTCAGAGAATGTCAGAAGTGTGATTTCAATGCCCGTGATATTAAAAAATGAGGTCACAGAAACACGTTCACCATAGTTGCTTTCAACTACTGAATAACTTTTATCGAAATATGTTATTTGCTGAATAATTTTTAAATGACGCTTTTACCTCTTTAAACGTTTTAACTTCTCAAACGTTTAAAAATTGTAAAGATTTAAAAAGTTTAAATGTTTAAACTTGAACCAACCAATCAGATGTTATGAACTGACATTTTCCTATTAAAAAGCAAACGTTTCCAGTTGTAAATTCGTGACTTTAGTCGTTCCCTGTCAAAAGACAAACGTTTCCGGTAGTAAAATTCGGGTCTTTTAAAGGTTTCCGGTTAAAAGGATAACGTTTCCCGTTGTGATCGTCCAATCAGATTTTTTATTTGGGCCGCGTGTATTCCAGCATCTACACCAACACGTGCAAATCTCCACTGGCAAACGTTTCCGGTATGTAGTGTATTTTAACTAATGAAAACCGTTCTTACAAATTAGGTTTTGGAGAATATCTTTGGCACCGGAACAATTTGCGCAGGACATGATGAATGGTGGGCATGAGGAATACAATATGCGCGAATATTTGTAAGGGTTATTTTGATTGGTTCAAACAGACTACATAGGGGAAACGTTTTGGCAGTGGGCACGTGTTGATGTTGAGGTTTGAACATACGCAGCAGCAATAAGAAAATCTGACTGGATGATCACAACCGGTAACGATTTCCCTTAAACCGGAAACGTTTAAAAGTCTCGAATATTCTTACTGGAAACGTTTGCCTTTTGACAGGAAACGTCTAAAGTATTGGACGTTACAACAGCAAACGTTTGCTTTTGGACAGGAAGCGTCTTCCAAATGTCAATTCATGACATCTGATTGGTTGGTGCAAGTTAAACGTTTAAAGTTATTAAACGCTTGGATTTATGGCACGAACGGCCCTTCTTAAAAGGTACCGACATAAAGAAGTTGAACATACCAAAGAAAGGCAGTCCTATAATGAGGGAAGTTGCACACGTTATGCTAACCATGTGTTACCCAATTAATTTCCGTCCAATAAGACACTAGAGTATGTGCTCATCCAACCTTGACTCAACCAAAACAGCTGAATTTTGCACTTTCAAAGTATTTTGACATTATTTTTCACAAATATAATTACATAAGACTTTCCAGGTGAACTATCTTTCTGATGAGGGGTAAATAAATGTAATAAATCAGTAATGCAAGTGAGTGAACCAATAGTCGGCCAATGCGTTCTCCGATTAGTATAACATGGAGAAGGGATTTGCTGTACTACTATGTTAAACTTGAATTTTGCTATAATTTTGCAAAATCATAAACTATGTTAATTTGCACCATCGGGAAGGTGATATTTGCTACAAACTTTGCAGGGGTAAATATTTTGGGGGGAAACCTATATTTATTTAGCTATACATGTGTAGCAGTATATAATAGGTTGTACGTCGAACCATAACAAATTTTGGTCCGCTGAAGAGGCACGAGCCGCGATGCCCGTGCCCATCACGCATGTGTCAGAGTTTCTTGCACAGGATTCTGCATGTACAAGGCAGTATTTACATAAGTTAAAAGTTACACAACTTCAAACAGAACGAACAAAATCAAAGTATATCGGTAGTTTGGGTTGTATTTTCCTTCAGCGATGGATGATACTTGGCCGTAACGTATATTTAGCCAGTGACAAGAAAATGACCACTCATACTATCACAGCATTCGCCAAAACAGAAGTGGATTACCCGAATATCACATTTGACTTATCACTAATGGTACTTTGTAATATAAAGCTGACAACTTGCACTTAGAAGATGCAGCACTGCATAGAATGGGATGAGCATATGTCCCCTAAAAGTAAGAAAGAATTACTATGGAAATACATAATTCAGCTGTTGACACATCAACACTTGGCATACAGATTTACATATAAAGCTGTTGTTATGCATATTTTAACTGTTGAGATACATATTTCAACTACTCACATACATATATGAAATCAATATTGTGGAAATACATATTTTCAACTCTAGATATATGTAAGGTAAGGTCTCCAATAATTCAATCACTTTTATACTTGACGACCTTTTTTGGACACATATTGTAGAGCAACCTAACTGTGAACAGTTTAGAACAATCAGAGCTGAATGTAGGCAGAATATTTAATGGAATTGGCTTCTAAAGTGTGTTTTTAAATGGTCGAATTATTGGAGACCTTACTTTGTCTTTCACCTGTGGCCATATCTTTAGTAAAATCTGCACCCCTGATAATTTATCACTATGAGGATAGACTTAATCCTGGGTCAAACAAATGCTGGCCTTTCACATGCAGACAGATTCAAGTTTTAATGCTCTCCTAACGTGACGACCTAGTTTTGGCCTGATATTTTCTTCTCAAAGCAGAAGTATGCTGTACAGCCCCTACACTACAGCTATGGTAGAGCATGTCTCACATATACACCTAACCAGCTAAACTGTATAACTTTCTCAGCAGAGTCCAAGCTTTGGTAAAGTGACGATACCAGTCTGCCATACTTTAGAGCGTATTAATCTCATATTTTGTGGGAAAACAATGAACAGAGTAATATTTAATGCAGATAAGGGATCAAATATATGCCAAGTGACTATTAGTGACTAAATATAGACATACAAAAGCCTTTCAACCACTAAGGATCGCCAAAACTCATCTCTGTGGAACTACTTTCATGCAGCGTAAGGCTATCCCGTGAGTCGGTTTGCACTTTTGTCCATTTCCCTACAGCATTCTAAGGAGCCTCTGGCTTACGCCAGATCTCAAAAATAAAATAAAAATAAAATTTAAATTTTACAATTATTAACTTCTAAAATTAATAAATTTTAGTGCTCACAACCGTTACCGATCAACTATACCTGGAGAATAAAGTCCGACCCCAGGTTATACCATAGCAGGACATGTAAAACACGCGGCTACTGTTATCCCCGCATCAGGGTCTTCCATCTTCGGTCTTCGTTTTGGTATTAGCCCTATCAAAACACATGGGAAAAACCAAAACGAAGACAGAAGACGGAAGACCCTCTTGAAGACCCTGGGATTTCTGGGCTGTGTGATGCCCGAGGGGGGCGTGAGGGTGTGGGAAGCAGTTACAAATGTCCCCCGGGAATTTTAGTCCCCTTTTAAATAAAAAATAAAATAAAATAAAATAAAATAAAATAAAATAAAATAAAATAAAATAAAATAAAATAAAATAAAATAAAATAAAAATTAAATTTTAAAATTGTTAACTTTTAAAATTAATAAATTTTAGCGCTGACAGCAGTTACCGATCAAGTATACCTGGAGAATAAAGTCTGTCCCAGGTTATACCAAAGCAGGATATGTAAAACACGCGGCTACTGTGTGATGTTCGGGGAGGGCGTGAGGGTGAGGGATGCAGTTACAAATGTCCACTAGGAATTTTAGTCCCCTTTTAACATTTTAAATTGAAGATAAAATAATTTAAAAAAAAATAAAAAAAAATTTAAATTAATAAATTTTAGTGCTCACAGCAGTTACCGATCAACTATACCGGGAGAATAAAGTCTGCCTCGGTTATACCATAGCATGACCTATAAAACACGCGGCTACTGTATTCTCCGCTTCAGGGTCTTCCATCTTCGGTCTTCGTTTTGTTATTGGCCCTATCAAAACACATGGGAAAAACCAAAACGAAGACCGAGGATGGAGGACCCAAAAACGAAGGCCCTGGGATTTCTGGGCTGTGTGATGTCCGGGGAGGGCGTGAGGGTGTGGGATGCAGTTACAACTGTCCCCCGGAAATTTCAGTCCCCTTTTAAAATTTTAAATTAAAAAAAATTTAAAAAACAATTTAATAAAACAATTTCAAAATTAAAAATTATTAAATTTAAAATTAATAAATTTTAGTGCTCACAGCAGTTACCGATCAAGTATACCTGGAGAATAAAGTCCGACCCCAGGTTATACCATAGCAGGATATGTAAAACTTCAGGGTCTTCCATCTTCGGTCTTCGTTTTGGTATTGGCCCTATCACAACACATGGGAAAAATCAAAACGAAGACCCTGAGATTTCTGGGCTGTGTGATGCTCGAGGAGGGTGTGAGGGTGTGGAATGCAGTTACAACTGTCCCCCGGGAATTTTAGTCCCATTTTAAAATTTTAAATAAAAAAAAAATAAAAAAAACAAAATCTAAATTTTATAATTATTAAATTTTAAAATTAATAAATTTTAGCGCTCACAGCAGTTACCGATCAACTATACCTGGAGAATAAAGTCCGACCCCAGGTTATACCATAGCAGGATATGTAAAACACGCGGCTACTGTTATCCCCGCTTCAGGGTCTTCCATCTTCGGTCTTCGTTTTGGTATTGGCCCTATCACAACACTTGGGAAAAATTAAAACGAAGACCCTGGGATTTCTGAGCTGTGTGATGCTCGAGGAGGGCGCGGGGGTGTGGGATGCAGTCATCACGGTCCCCCGGGAATTTTAGTCCGCTTTTTATACCTAGTGTGGACAACAATTCCTGATCAAGAATTACTCGGAAATAAAGTCTCCCCTAGGTTAATTGTTTTGTCGGACTTGTAAAATCCCCAGTAGATGTGGTGGCCGGTGAAGGAGTCATGATCCCCCGTTGGCAATGGATAAATGAGTCAGTAGTAGCAAAAGATTATCTTCGCACAAATTGGTGAGCAGATAACTCTTGTTTGGGACAGTTATCTCCCATGATCCGGTGACGTCACGTCCGGGTCAACGGGCTCACCGGGATCAAAGGTTACTTCTAGGTCAAAGGTCACTCCCGATGGTAATGCAGTCATTTCCGGTTCAAGCATCCGCGGACAGAAAAGAGTCTCCAATCCATGTAAATTCCCAGTCACGTCAATGTTAATGTCGCTTCGTCTGAATCTAATGGCCGGTCATCTACGGAAATGTCCGGAAATCTTCAGCAATGTCCGGAGTATTATACAATGCGTATTACGAGCCTTATTGACCTTTGACCTCTGTGACGTCACGTGGAGGTGGAGAGGTCAAAGGTCAATGAGTGCACTTGAGCATGTACTGACCTGTATCCTCTCATCCCGTCCATCATCTGACCTTGGATCATGTTTAGACATATTAGGGATTCCTCCGCGGTGATGCGGTTTGGCGGTGATGCGGTTTGCCTCCGCGGACAGAAAGTAGTCCCAAGTCTATAGAGGGCTGAGGGTATGTCTGACTGTATGGAATGCATGTACTGACTTGTGTCTGGGTTTTTTCCATCACGGGGAGTGCGCAGGTGTGGGGTATGACGTCACTTTCGGTCTGCGTGAATCGGGTGTGACCTGGGTATGACTGTATGGAATGTACTGACTTGGTTCTGGTTTTTCCCCATCACGGGGAGGTCACGTGATAGTTCAAGGTCATATTGAATGATAGGAATGCATGTACTGACCTGTTGTGGTTATTGACTCTCATTGACCTTTGACCTAAAAAATTTGCATATTGGGGAGAAAAACTACCTCCGAACACAGAAGAGTTCCAATTGTGACCTTTGACAGTCAATCAGAAGCGAGTATTTTGACCTCGTCTGACTGTATGGAATGCATGTACTGACTTGGTTCTGGGGTTTTTCCATCACGGAGAGTGCGCAGGTGTGTGGTATGACGTCACTTCCGGTCTGCGAGTATAGAAAGAGTATTAAATAGCTTATTGACCTTTGACCTAAAAAATTTGCATATCGTGACCTTTGACAGCCAATCAAAAGCGAGTATTTTGACCTCGTCTGACTATAGAATGCATGTACTGACTTGGTTCTGGGGGTTTTCCATCACGGGGAGTGCGCAGGTGTGTGGTATGACGTCACCTCCGGTCTGCGAGTATAGAAAGAGTATTAAATAGCTTATTGACCTTTGACCTCAACAATTTGCATATCGTGACCGGTGACAGCCAATCAGAAGCGAGTATTTTGACCTCGTCTGACTGTATGGAATGCATGTACAGTTCTGAGGTTTTTCCATCATGGGGAGTGCGCAGGTGTATGACGTCACTTCCGGTCTGCGTGAATCGGGCGTGACCTGGGTATATCTGACTGTATGGAAAGCATGTACTGACTTGGTTCTGGGGGGTTTTCCATCACGGGAAGGTCACGTGATCACACTAGTTCAAGTTCAGGGTTTTTCCATGAAATCATAGTAAGGAAGACTTATATATAAACATAATCTATAGGTGTTGGACGATGTTATTAGGACAAGTCTAGCATCCGTGCGACCCGACGATCGAGCGTTTATTGTCCAGTATATCTCCGCAAAAAATAAACAAACAAAAAGGGGATTCCCCTTTGGCATCGATGGTGCTGCCCTCTAGAGGCAGGGTGGGTGCATGTAAAATTTCTCCAGATATAAAAAGCGGAACACGGACTTTACGGTAGAATATACTCCTATCAACCCTATCCCAAAGGGCTAATATCGGTCCCCGGGCTTATCGGGGCCTGCTGAGTGAGGTAGGGTGGGGGAGTGGGTGTAGGTAAATTTAGGATTTGTCCCGAACTATAAAAAGCGGAACACGGACTTTACCCCTAAAATAGGGGAACACCCCTATCAACCCTATCCCAAAGGGCGAATATCGGTCCCCCGGGCTTATCGGGGCCTGCTGAGAGAGGTAGGGTGGGTGCATGTAAAAGTTTCTCCAGAAAAAAATATAAAAAGCGGAACACGGACTTTATCCCTACAATAGGGTAAAACTCCTATCAACCCTTCCCGGCCCGGCCCGGCCCGGCCCGGCCGCAGCCCATGCGTTATCCGGCCGCACGCCTGCGCGGCATCACCGGGCCGTTACCAAGACCCCACGCGAGGCTTCACCCTAGACCCCGATCTGTGGACAGCCTTCGAGAAATTGGTGCCTACTGTGGACCAGCTGTTTACACCGGACGAGCGGTCAGCTGTTCAGTTGGAGTGGGCTCGTGCCCTGAGTGAAGCGGCGGCAGAACCCAATGAACAAATTACCAAACCTAGCAATGAAGCGGAGGCAGACGACGATGCCATTGATTATCCGGCTAGACTCAAGTCAGCCCAGTGACATGACCACCCGATCCTTTGATCTCACGTCATAAACTTTTTCTCCCTATAAATACGAGAGACAGTCAAATCTTGTACCATTCGCGTACTGACCATGACGAAGCATATAATACGGGCGGTTCTCAGCTTGACCCCCGAGGTCTTCCTGCACGTCTATGCGGATAAGGTCGATATCATGGAGGAGGTGGGAGACATCTGTGATGCAGACCCTACACAACCGTGTCCGGCTCATATTCGTCTGTCCCGGGAGGGCTGGACCAAATTCAAACAGGTGTTGGCTGGTGAACTGCACGGCGACCACATCCACTTGTGTCACGCAGTGTACATCCGACGCGGCCCCTTCTTTGCTCAATTGGCTAGGGTAGATGGGGGTACAGTGCATTTTACTCTTCACCCTGTTCTATGGTCTGCATTGGAAGATGCCGTGGCAGATGTGGATCAAGTGCTTACGGAGGAAGAGCGGTCATCAGAGGAGTTGGACTGGTCATTTACCATGGACAATATGCTGGCAGAACGGAAGAAGAAAATCAGAAAGAAACTCCGGCCCAAGATATACCCGTTATAAATAAACGATAGAGCCAGGGTCCATCGTCATTTGAAGAGCTGGGAAAAGATGTTGGATAACTTATACTACAGTCCCGACAGTCCGACGGCCTATAGGTCATTGTCGGCTCTCTATCGAGCGGCCAAATCCCAGGGGATACAACGTCCCCAAGTCCGAGATTGGTTAAGAAAACAAGACACCTATACCTTACATCGATCTGTCCCTCGCCATTTTCTACGGAATCGGGTCATCGTGGGCGGAATAGATGCCCAGTGACAAGCAGATTTGGTCGATATGAGCGCCTTTGCCAAACACAACGATGGGAACCGGTATATCTTGACGCGCATCGATATCCTGTCGAAGTATGCGTGGGTGATACCCATCCGGACGAAAACGGGGGTGAATCTCATAGCGGCGTTCAAGGACATCTTCAAGACCGGGCGCAAACCCTTGTATTTGCAAACCGACGAAGGCACGGAATTTCTCAACAGACCGTTCCAACAGTTTCTGAAAGCCCAGAAGGTGTTTTTCTTCCATACGTACAACGAGACCAAGGCTTCCGTTGTGGAAAGGTTCAACAGGACATTCAAAGGCCGCATGTATAAACATTTCACCTATAAGAATACAAGGCGGTACATCGATGTTCTCCCGAAACTTGTGAGTGGTTACAATCGAGCCTATCACCGGAGTATAGAGAGAGCCCCCATTACCGTGACCCAAAGCAATGAAGCCCAAGTCCGGCGTGTCTTGTACCCCAGGCAATCGCAGTGAACGCCGAATGAGGTATTCAAGGTCGGGGACCCTGTACGGATCAGTAAAGTCAAAGGTCAATTTGAGAAAAGTTACTTGCCCAACTGGAGCGATGAGCACTTCCTGATTAAACGGCGCCTACCCCGACAGCAGCGAGTCTATGAACAGGAAGATCTTCAAGGGGAACCGTTGCTAGGGACGTTTTACGAGACGGAATTACAGCCTGTCGTAAAAACAAAGCAAGACTACTACACAGTGGAGCAGATTTTGAAAACGGAACGTCGACGTGGCAAACTGTTTCATTTCGTCAACTGGCAAGGTTGTCCCAGTTCCTTCAATTCCTGGGTCGCGGCCAACCAGGTGAACCGACTATAAAGCCAGACACCACTACCGTCATCCTTCATTCCACGTTCGACCACGGTGCTATGGACAAACAGCAGCTGCCTCTGAACACAGCGTCTCCCAAAACGCGCAAAGCGCAAGTGGGCTTTGTGGTGATATTGCTAACCCTGCTGAGTGTGTTGTACGGAGGTGTGTTTTACGACGTAGCCTATCTCAGCACTCTACTTGACCAACTTAGAACTCCAGCTGCGAATGGCAGTCAAACCAGTCTACAGAACTTCTCTACACCAGTCACCTCCGTGATCGAAACGAGCCCAGTCATCACCACCACCAAACCACGTGTACAAGCCACATCGAGCTCTACACCAAGTATACAGTCAACACCTACACCAAGTACACCCACTACGTCTGAAAACCCACCGGATTTCATCATTCACAGTGAACGCCCATCGACAACGACGACCGACGTTGTACCCACCAGCACTCCAGTTCACTCGTACCAAATTTACAAGAGCGGGTTACCACGACAGCGCATAGAGCTCGAACCGTGGACGATCGGTGGCAGCATCCCTTCACTTGCGTCATCGCAGAACCGACGGGCTCCGCCAAAACGCACTTCGTCAGGAAGCTCCTTCAACACGCCGACAGCATGATCACCCCATCCATTGCCCGAGTCGTGTGGTGTTACGGAGGATGGCAGGCAGCGTATGCAGCAATGCCCCACATCACGTTCGTGGAAGGCCTACCCAACCTGGCCGATTTGGAACCCGACACCTTGGTGGTTCTGGATGATCTCATGGCGGAGACGGATGCGCGGGTCACCCAACTCTTTACCAAAGGCAGTCATCATCGACGGCTCAGCATCATCTACATTGTGCAGAATCTGTTCAGTAAAAACAAAGAACATTGGAACATCAGCTTAAATGCCCACTACCTGGTGGTCTTCAAAAACCCGAGAGATACCACTCAACTGCTGCACCTGGCGAGACAGATGTATCCCGGCCGCACACCGTTTGCGTTGGAAGCCTTTAAAGATGCAACAACCCCTCAGCACGGGTATATGCTCTTCGACCTCAAGCAAGCCACCCCCGATCACCTTCGACTACGGACCGGCATCTGTCCCGGAGACCCACCACGTGTACATGCAAAAAAAATGTAAACACATCCACAGTGGCTCCCCCAGCTGGGGTGTGTGTGTGTTTGATGATGGGGAATATAAAAAGAATAATACCACAGCATGGTTGACTTTGTCTCTGTAGAGGTGGATAAAAAGGCAGAGTTGTGGGTTCTAGCATTAGTTGTACAGGATGTCTGCGCGAGTACGGAAGCACGCCCCGACGCTCCGTGTATTGAAGACGGCCCCACCTCGAGTTGGTCCGAACCATTGCGCGGTGCGGACCTGACCTTGTACGCTGTCTGTGCGAGATCGGGTACAACCTGTTAAAAGGCAACGTACCACTGACTCGGCTCAGAAGACCAAGTTGGCCAAGCATAAGACAGGTCTCGAACCCTAGTCCAGAAGCGGGTCCCTCAAACACAAAAGAAAAGGTGTTACAGAGAAAGGCGGCTTTCTCGGGGCCATCTTAGCACCGTTGGCCGCTTCCGTGTTGGGTCCAGTATTGGGTGGACTCTTCGGCCGACAATGAACCACACGAAAAAAATGGTCCTCGTCGAACCACGGTTCCTTCAAAACCTCCAATCGCCCTACCCTGTCCACCTACGGTGAAGACCATAAACACCCTCGATGAAGAGATGCAACAGATCTTACAAAGACCGGGGTTAAGCGACAGCGACTTATTACTATAAGTTCCATGGTTTCATGCATTGTTTCGTGCCAATACGATTCTGGGGAAAACTGGCCACCATTTAACATGGACATAGTGCTGGCGATATTGTGTGGGACCCTGTGCATTCCATGGGTTCTTGGGAGGGCGGATAAAGACCCGGAGAGGGCCGAGCCTTGCCGGAAGGGAGACCTTTGACCTGATCCGAAATGCACCTTTCATCTTTACCCTGAACACCCGCGCCTGGTGATGCCGGCGCAGGCGTGCGGCCGGATAACGCGCGCTGCGGCCGGGCCGGGCCGGGCCAGCAAGGGTTGATAGAGTTTCCCCATATTGTTGGGGTAAAACTAAGGTGTTCCGCTTTTTATATTTTTTTCTGAGAAACTTTACATGCACCCACCCTACCTCAGCAGGCCCCGATAAGTTCGGGGACTGGATATTCGCCCTTTGGGATAGGTTGATAGGGGTTTTCCCCTATTTTAGGGTAAAGTCCGTGTTCCGCTTTTTATAGTTTCGGGACAAATCATAAATTTACATACACCACTCCCCACCCTACCTCCTCAGCAGCCCGGGATAAGCTCCAAACCGCCCTTTGGGATAGGGTTGATAGGGTTTTCCCCTATTTTAGGGGGTAAAGTCCGTGTTCCGCTTTTATAGTTTCGACAAATCATAAATTTACATACACCCACTCCCCATCCTACTCCTCAGCAGGCCCCGATAAGCCCGGGGACCGATATTACCTCAAAAAATCTTATGTGGATCCTATAAGATAAAATCGTATAGATCCTATAAGATTTTGGCCCAAAAATCCATAAGATTTTTAATAGGATCTCTATAAGATTAAAATCCTGCGTACTGAAACTTATAGAGCTCTTTAATAGGATCCTAGAAATCAGGATCCTATAAGATTAAAATCCTATAAGATTGAAATCCTATAGATTTTTTAATAGGATAAAAAATCTTGTAGGATTTTTTAATAGGATCCCTAAAATTTAGTTATGGAATGGATTCTTAGAAATCTACAGGATATAAAGTTTCTATAGGAATATTTGATGAGTGATATAGGTCATCTTTATAGTAACTCCATGAAATACAAAATGCCCCTGTGTTGTAAAATAGTAAATACATCAGAAAATGTATTAGCATAAACATTGCTTGTTTTGGATGCACAGCTATGTTAAAGATAATCTGGTAATAACTAATGCATAGAAAGAAGAAATTCAACAAAATACATATAATAAATATTTCTTTTATTATGAACACAGGAACATATGATATCATAATCTCTCCATCAGTTTTCCGTACACTTCTACTGCCATTGAGTTTCGACTTCATTGCTTCCCGAATGACTTTCACGGAACTTGGGAATTTCTTCAGGCACTAGTCTGTAAGAGAATGAAATAATTTGCAGTTAGCCACTGAATTTCAATATATAATCACAACATTTCAAACTATAAGCTATCAAAAACATGGTCATTGAACTTGGGATTAATTATCAGATGTTTGGAATATTTATGAAGAAAAGTTTTTACCTTGGATGCCTGATATTTTCTTGGCTTGACCAGACTTAGCTCTAATTCTCTCTTGTCACATTGGGTTTCATCCCTGGTCAAAGTATGGGAGGCCATTTCATTCCTCATGAACAATGCACTCATTAGGGTCCATGGTCATCTTCGGATGAAATAAAAGATACAAAATGTGTACTGACACCTCGATTGATAATATTCAGTCAGGAATGTTAATAGTCATAAATTGCAGAATCATGTTGACAAAAGATCAAATCTCATTGAATTATTATTTACTAAGATTAATTACTAAATGATTATTTACAAGTGATCGCTTGTTACCCATTAAAAGTCAGTGTCATTTAAATATGCATTTTAATGGTTAGCAAACTTGCAAAAACAAATTTAAAATCTTACCAGTAAATATAGATGAGACAAATTAATGAGAAATCTTCTCAATGGTCAAAACAATTAATTATTTGGATAAATAGCCCAGGATTTAGCTGAATAGTCATGATAGTTGAATTTATACTTACATCATCTGACTCGTCATAAACAGGTGCCACTGGAAGGTTTCCTTGTCGCTGCTTTTTAACTTCGAGGATGTTGTTTGGCTCATTCTTCCGGGCATCACAAACCGTCTTGCTCATCTTCTTGTAGGCTCTGATCTCCTGTGGGGAAAACAATTATTACCATATCATATCACGATTTATTTCTGAAAAATAAACTCAACAATTTTCAAATCAATTGTGTACTAACTTTAAATATTGAAACAAGCAATGTGAAAATGCAATGCAATGCGTAAACCAAACAACCTGGAAATTTAATAAATGACATTTTGACTTCGTTCAGATAATGTGTATGAAAGAATGTACAGTACATGATAACCCCCCACCCACCACAATTGAAAAGTACATAATGGTACAACACGTATTAAAGTTAGGCAAACAATACCAATTTACGTTTATATTGATATGTAAGAGGAATACGTGAGTGTTGAATGGAGTGAATAATTAATGGACGATACTAACCACAATTTGTAGCATCATATAGATCAGCCCTTAGCTCGACAAATTAAAGCATCCAAAGTTCGGGGTTGTCAGGAATAGTACACACCACTGGTACATTAGGCCTACCTATAGAACTAGCAAAGCCAAAAGTTGTAAGTGTATTATATTCCTTCGCCAGAGTCCAGTGAAGCTGTTCATTATGAAAAAGTGATAGAGAGACACTGCAGGATGCAGCCCAGACTGTGAAACCGACAGTATGAAACAAAAGCCAGGACTTGAAAGAATCACAAATCAACTATCAATTCATTCATATGTTATGCCAATTTTGTCATGTGAACATCTGAAATGGCTTGGACTATTGAAGGTAGAAGGTATACTAGTACAGGAAATGACACAATGAGATTAAAAACACCTCCTTCTGGTTTCTCACATTGAATCGTGCAAAGAGTCACCCAGCATGGTTAATCCCCTTAAGGCCAATGGACCACTAAGACAAACTGGTCTATTCTGTGAGGTTGACTCGGTTATTTTAATTAACAAAATATACATGTCTGTTCAGCTGAAATATATGTTAGACAAAGCATTTTATATCTAAGGTTAATTACACTGGGCTTAATAAAAGTACATGCCCAACTATCCTACCCATGAGATTAGAGAAAAGGAGAAAATCAACCAACAAGCCCTTTCTTTCATAAACCGGTGAGATAAATCTTTCCAAGGCAGTATAATGTTTTGGTTGTTGTATTTACAGTGTAATATACAAACCTGACAAAGTTACTTATATAACTAAAATATATTTCAAACCATTCAACATATTCCAGACTTAACAAATGGAGACTTTAGGAATGCTAATTTTAGCCTACAATTTGCAAAAGGTACTACCATCAATCTGAGTCCGTTCCATCAGCCATATAATCGGAAATATGACTTTACTGCCCTCAAATCGGTCAGCTATTAATAAAATAACTGCAAAAAAATCTTTCTTGTCTCTGTGCAGCGCCACCTAGTGTGAACAAGCAGAGTAGAGAGATTTTGTAAATACCATTTAGATTGGGAAACCATTTGAACTGATCAGAAGTTTATTCATTCATGAGAATCTTCAAGGATTTGAATGATAACAAAACATATTTCATAATGAAAAGGAGGACAATCAAGGTTTAAGGGATGTCTGCTGGTGATTTTTTCTTGGCAGCAGTTTTTGCCAATTTGAGTTAGATTAAGCGACAGGGATTTCCTTAAAAGTCTTCTAGCTGAGAATTCTCAGCAGCAACATTCATCCAATTTGATAAATTTTGAAAGACATTGTGATTGTCTCCAAACAGTTAGAATATAGGAAAAAGTTGTACTATTTATGTAATATTTTTGTGAATAGGGATTCAAAACCTGGCTATTCCCTTGTTTTCTAGGTTATCAAATGAGCATGGGTCCATCTTTTAACAGTGTCAACAGCTAAACAATGCACACCGACTATATTCCCTATATTACACAATTATGGAATGCAGCAACACACATTATTCGAAGAGTTAATTACGGACATCCTTAATTCAATTTTAAATAAAACTTTAATTCCAAACAATCAAATATTCAAAAACTTCATGTAGATTTATTCCAATTTTAATAAATTTCAGATGAAGATTAATAGTGAATTGATTTGAGTTAGAATATTTAAATTTAGTTTTCAGTGACCTTGCATTTGTTTGGATATCGAACTATGATGGATGGCAATTAGGTTTTTGTCAATTTTGGATAGCATTTCCTAAGTGACATTTCAAAATACATGTACTTCACAGTCAAATATCAGCATAACGATAGAATATTCACACAATATGAAAATAAAATTAATCCTTCAATTCAATTGTAATATAGTATAGCTATTGAAAATATTAATCATGAGTTTGTATTAAATTCAAGTTAAAATTTAGATGAATTTCATATGAAACTGCTCTCAAAATTGATATTTGATGCCTCATGAGCAGCTGAGATTTGTGGTACAAAATCTCTCTCTCCAACTGCGAGCAGCCAACATGGAGAACATTACTTGGGTGTTAACTGATATTGAATCGTATATGATCATATAAAATTGCAAATCCTATAAGATCTGGATCATATTATCCAAAATACTACTTGTGTTGTGGTTATTCACAGATCTGTCCTGATTAAGCAAAAACGCATTTTAGATATATTTGTCTTGACTGAAGACCGCATAAACATCACTCTCTAAAAAAACATTAAATTATTTTTCCCAAGAAGAGTGGAAATTGGATCCCACTCAAGTTGAATGAGTCCAGTATCGGGCTGGGTGGATTTTGCTTATTAAGTCAATAAATCGCTGAAGTGGTGGTAAAATAATGTTTGAGTGAAATTACATTCAGCTTCAGTGAAACGCACTTAATTTGTGTGAAATAATTCACTAAAAATACTTGAGCGGGATCAATTTCACTCTTCTTAATATCATTAATACAATTGATCCTATGGAGTGTCATATTATCCAATAGGATTATTATATTTCTATCCTATTAAATCCAGTAGCATTTTTAGAATCTTATAGGATTTTTTTAGAATCTTATAAGACTTTTCAGAATCTTATAGATTTTTTTAATCTTATAGATTTAGAATCTTATAAGATTTTCAGAATCTTATAGGATTTTTCAGAATCTTATAGGATTTTTCAGAATCTTATAGGATTTTTTAGAATCTTATAAGATTTCGAATAATCTTATAGGATTTTTCAGAATCTTATAGGATCCTATAAGATTTTTTTGTAAGGGTAGCCCTTTGGGATAGGGTTGATAGGAGTATATTCTACCGTAAAGTCCGTGTTCCGCTTTTTATATCTGGCGAAATTTCACATGCACCCACCCTGCCTCTAGAGGACAGCACCATCGATGCCAAAGGGGAATCCCCTTTTGTTTGTTTATTTTGCGGACATATACTGACAATGAACGCTCGGCTCCTCATGCACGGATGCTAGACTCGTCCTAATAACATCGTCCAAATCTATAGATTATGTTATATATAAGTCTTCCTTACTATGGTTTCATGGAAAAACCCTGACCGTGAACTAGTGTGATCACGTGACCTCCCCGTGATGGGGAAAACCCCAGAACCAAGTCAGTACATGCATTCCATAGTCAGACGAGGTCAAAATACTCGCTTCTGATTGGCTGTCAAAGGACACGATATGCAAATTTTGGAGGTCAAAGGTCAATAAACTATTTAATACTCTTTCTATACTCGCAGACCGGAAGTGACGTCATACCACACACTTGCGCACTCCTGTGATGGAAAACCCCAGAACCAAGTCAGTACATGCATTCCATACAGTCAGACGAAGTCAAATACTCGCTTCTGATTACGTCAAAGGTCACGATATGCAAATTTTGAGGTCAAAGGTCAATAAGCTATTTAATACTCTTCTATACTCGCAGACCGGAAGTGACGCCACACACCTGCGCACTCTCCGTGATGGAAACCCCAGAACCAAGTCAGTACATGCATTCCATAAGCAGTCAGACGAGGTCAAAATACTCGCTTCTGATTGGCTGTCAAAGGTCACAATTGAACTCTTCTGTGTTCGGAGGTAGTTTTTCTCCCCTAATATGCAAATTCTTGGGGTCAAAGGTCAATGAGAGTCAATATCCACAACAGGTCAGTACATCCATTCCTATCATTCAGTCATGACCTTGAACTATCACGTGACCTCCCCGTGATGGAAAAAACCCAGAGCCAAGTCAGTACATCCCATACAGTCATACCCAGGTCACACCCGATTCAGGCAGACCGAAAGTGACGTCATACCCCACACTTGCGCACTCCCCGTGATGGAAAAAACCCAGACACAAGTCAGAAAAAGCATTCCATAGTCAGACATACCCTCAGCCCTCTATAGACTTGGGACTACTTTCTGTCCGCGGAGGCAGACGGCATCACCACCAAACCGCATCACCGCGGAGGAATCCCTAACATGTCTAAACATGATCCAAGGTCAGATGATGGACGGGATGAGAGGATACAGGTCAGTACATGCTCAAGTGCACTCATTGAGCTTGGACCTCTACGCCTCCACGTGACGTCACAGAGGTCAAAGGTCAATAAGGCTCGTAATACGCATTGTATACTACTGTCCGGCAATGTCCGGGAATCTCCGGC
The DNA here is from genome assembly GCA_036873755.1 of Hanleya hanleyi. NCBI lineage: Eukaryota > Metazoa > Mollusca > Polyplacophora > Lepidopleurida > Hanleyidae > Hanleya > Hanleya hanleyi. Next base: position 33,974 of record JAVTVY010006809.1, read on the forward strand.
AATGTCCGGTGATCTCCAGGTCAAGGGTACAGCTTCTAGGCTATAAGGCATATGCATAGCCATACAGCGAGAGAAGGGGAATCCCCCTGGCACTGGCAGGATTCGAACGGCGAACACGTTATCCACTGCACCACCACTCAGACCATACTAGACAAGGTTGAAAATACCCTAATATACCTACCAGAGGGCAGATCTATATACGTCTATGGTATAGGCCCAATCAAGAACCCGCTCATAGCCATTTGCTGTATGGAGTGTGGCACCTCATTTTTTCCTGTCTTGATCGTAGGGGCATGGTCACAGGCAGATCAGGGGTGGACGTTTTGGGTTCGTGGTGCTCATAGTAAAGTTTTCGAGGAGGAGCATCCGACTGGATGGGTGGGTCATGGAAATGCCGTTCCTCTATGCAAGCGCAGACAGGGAATTTTGGGAAAAGGGCATTGGTATGGACGTTTTGGGGTTGAGGTGGACCAATATTGATCGAATGTATCAGTTTAAAGCATTCGTGAGGGGTAGAGCCCGACTGGACTGTGTGTAGTGAAAGTAAAGCTATGGCGTGCATGCGCAGGCGGGAAACTACGAGAAAAGGACACTTTGGTGGACGTTTTGGGGGTCGAGGAGGGCCAATATTGGGCCTACGGGGTCGCGTGGGTTATCCATGTGAAGCGCTCCTCAAAGACAATCAAGTAATGTGTGGGTGCATGTAAAACTAGGATTTGTCTTTGAAAATATATATCCGAAAACAAGGACTTTATCCCAAAAAATATGGAAAACCCCTATCAACGGAGACCCGACTAATATTGGCGAATCTAGTCCTTCTATTTCTAATCGGAACAACAATGCCCAATCCAGTATAACGTATTATAACTATTCAACGGCACCGGTGCGGATGAGTAAAATGGGCAACAAGACATTAGTAAAACATGAGCAGTGTGACTAATGTCACAGGACCTACGAAGTAGGGTTTGATATGACTTAAGTGTGTACTTGACCTAAGACATGTTTTTGTCAATTTCGAGGTTTATAGATCACCTAAGTATGTCTGCTTAAGGGATGGAAAAATCCTCCCGAGGGTAGTGCATAGGTTGAGTAAGTGTAACATCATGTAAGCACTCGGAATATATGGGAATTGGGGGTTTCCATCCAACGATAACCATTCTCAGATGGTCTGAATCTGGAATGGACCCGGCTTCCTGGTATCAGGGAAACTAAAAGTCACAATGAAACATACAACCCAGAGTTCCCGATGGGCATGACAGTAGTAGTATATAAACTTAAAATCCCCCGCATTTAGGGGGCAGATAACTCTGTTTGATCAATTCCTGGTTATCTCCCCTAATTTGCACATTTCTAACCCTAAAGGGCGGGGGAATTTCAACTTTTACTACTTATCAAATTGACGTCACTATGACGTCACATCCGCTCACGTAACATCCGGGTCAAAAGTTCACTTCCGGTCACGTGACGGCCCAGCAAGAGTTATCTGCTCCTACATTAGACCCCATGGAACCGTAGCTGCCTTTACACCAATGGCGATCCCTGTCTACATCCACTTTCCAAAGTTGACCGCACAATACCGGATATTAATAATGGTGCGCAGGGGGTCAAAGGTCACTTTCGGTCACGTGACAGCCGGGAGTTATCTCCCCCCAGTTCCAATTTCTGCTAACAGGACAACGAACATGTGCTATATTTATCGATGCACATCGCACGTCAGTGTATCGCACGTCATTCTCAAACAGGGTCCCAGACAACACCGCCAGCACCATGCCCAACATAAATGGCAAGTGGGGAACCCTCAGTTTCTCCACAGTCATACAGCGAGAGAAGGGAAACTGTATTGGCACGAAAAAATACATGAAACCATGGCAAGTAAGACTTATAGTAATAAAGATAACTTATAGGTGTTGTACGGTGATATTATGACGAGTCCAGGATCAGTGCGATCACAGGGTCGAGCGTGTCGTGTCCAGTATATCTCCGAAATAAAACATCAGCAAACAAAATGGCGGCGCTGCTGTGGGAATCGATCGTGCTGCCATCTTGAGGTAAGGAGGACAACTCGGACTAGGCGAAACCTCTGTCGGCCAAATTCCGGGTGATCTCCCCTGATTCGAACATTTGCATGTTAATCTATACGGGGAATGCATGTATGGGATAGGGGTGATCATTCTTTTTTCTTGCGGATTTTACAGGAGTTTTCTTCGTCTCACCACGTAGAACACGATGGGAGGGGTCTCGAAGCGGTGCAATTTTTTTGAAAAAGTCACTGTCCGCATACGCATTGGGCAAGTAGCGCTGGGGTGGACGTTTTGGCGTCTAGGTGGGCCCCTAGTGGTCCGATGGGGTCGTGGGAGGTGTCAAGGTGAAGCGCTCCTCCAGGGCGATCAAGTCATGGGTGGGTGCATGTGAAATTAAGATTGAGTTTGAACATATAAAAAGCGGAACACGGACTTAACCCCTAAAATAGGGAAAACTCCCATCAGCCAGGTCTAGAGGGGCTAATATCGGTCCCTGGTGGATCGGGGCCTGCCGAGAGAGGCAGGGTGGGTTAGTGGGTGTATGTAACTTTAGAACTGGGGTTGAACATATAGAAAGCGAAACACGGACTAAAATAGGGAAAACCCCTATTAACCAGGTCTAGAGGGGCAAATATTGCTTGCCGGCGGATCGCAGCCTGCCGAGAGAGGCAGAGTAGGTTAGCGGGTGTATGTAAATTTAGGACTGGGGTTGAACATATAAAAAGCGGAACACGGACTAAAATAGGGGGAACCCCTAACAACCAGGTCTAGAGGGGCTAATATGGCTTGCCGGCGGATCGGAGCCTGCCGAGAGAGGCAGGGTGGGTTAGTGGGTGTATGTAAATTTAGGATTGGGGTTGACATATGAAAAGCGGAACACAGACTTTACCCCTAAAATAGGGAAAACCCCTATCAACTAGGTCCAGAGGGGCTAATATCGGTCCCCGGCGGCTCGGGGCCTGCCGTGAGAGGCAGGGTGGGTTAGTGGGTGTATGTAAATTTAGGATTGGGGTTGAACATGTAAAAACCGGAACATGGATTTACCCCTAAAATAGGGCAAACCCCGGGCACTTCAAGGTTATATGCGTAGTCATACTTGCAGTGCCAGAAGGGAATCCCACGCAACGCCTTAACGCCTTTGTTCGATTTCTGGGCATTGATTGGTTACATTTGGCCCCATCCTAGGCCACTACTTGACTACTTTTGAAACTGACGTCATTTCGCGCATGCGCAGTAAAAAAGGGGCATGGGAATGGACGTCTTGGGGTCGAGATGAGCCAGTAGTGGGCGTACTGGGTCGGCCAGATTGCAGGTTTTTGGAATACGCTTGCTTTTATGGACAGTAGCACAATAACGTCCGTCAACGCCCAGCTTAACGCGTCAAAGCCCTGGTGAAATAGCTCAGAAGATATGATTTTCTAGATATTCCATGAAATTGTCACTAATTCATCGAAATACAGTGACGCCCGTCACTCCCGTCGTACGCCTTAACGCCCGTCTCAGCGTCTTAACGCCCGTCTGAACGCCTTAACGCCCTATCTTAACGCCTTAACGCCCTATCTGAACACCTTAATGCCCTAGCATAACTCCTTGACGCCATGATGTAGCCAGGTGAGAGAACAACAACAACAAGGAAGACAGGTCAATCATTTTATTATCCCCTTCATCACATCATACCCACGCTGGGGGAGCCGCGTTGGATATGTTTACAATTCAAGTACTCTTGTCCAATCAGAGGCCGCCATTTGGCGCTGCATCTGTCATACTCGTTCTGGCCTGTTAGATGTATTCTCGGCTGCTCTCGTCCAATCACAAGCCGGCGTTTGAGAAAGTCCCATCTTCGGCCATGTTCGCTCTCATCCGTTTGTTCTAATCGTCGTCGGGCAGGCCTGGATATTGTTTGGGCAGCATGTCCTGAAACAGTTGTTTGCGCATTTTGATCGCATATTCCAGGGTATCGGTGGGTGGTAGCCCCATATCCTCTTCCAAGTGACGCTTGGTCTTCATGATGGACCTGTGCGTAGTGTCGCCTTTCATTTTAAGCGGTAGTAAGGTATACTGTTCATAGATCGCCATGTCTGTTTTCCTGATGCAGGAGCGCATTTGGGTATACGCCTGTTTTAAGTTATCCTGTCCGGCGTCCTCGATCGCTGCAGCGTGAGTATTGATAGCTGCTGTCACAATACGATCCCAGAAGATAGGTTCTGCCTCACTTTCCTGGGATGTAGGTTGACTATCTGAGGTCAAGCTCTCCGTATCAGTAGACAGACTGTCAGCAATCTCTGTTTCGATATCAGTCGATACACTCTCAGCAGTCTCTGTATCAGCATCCGCCTCAACGGACTCCTCGGAGTCTTCAATCCCATGTATATTTTTCTGGTGTCGCATCATATCGTAATGTCTGGTGAACGTGCGTTCGCACTCAGAACAAGTATAAGCCATGTTGACGGTTGAACGTCGACTGTGCGTGTTTTGGGAATACACTTGCTTTCATAGACAGTAACGCCCACCAACGCTCACTGTTTCGCCTTAAAGCCCCATCTGTACGCCTTAACGCTCGTCTCAACGCCTTAACATCCATCTCAACGCTTTATCACACTTTCTTAACGCTTTAACGTCGTTCGAACAAATGTTTCTTTTGTGCTATTGCACAAATAGTCCTGTCTGCATTAGAACAGTACGTTATTGATTGGTCTAAGCGAGAAAAAGTTGAACCTACAGTACTCGCTGATTGGCTGGACCTCACCAAGAGCAAGGTCGTTGAAACAATCCGCCATATTGACAGAAGTATTCTTCCCCAAGCAAAACAAGTACTGAGAAACCTCAATTCGCAAGAAGTTCTAGCAAATCTCCAGAGTAAATTCGTCATAGTCCCAGCAGACAAAGCTCCGAATAATATAATATTCATATGTAAATATTACTATTACCAGGTGCTGGTTAAAGAATTGAGTGTAGACATATCTTCATCAAATACGTCTACTTACTCCCAAACTGCATTTACTCTGGAAGATTTATTTAACAATCACAAAAAGTTTCTCAGGGAAAGAGTATTTGTCTTCCAACCAATCATAACGACATACCAAAAATATACTGTAATCTCAAAATGGCGTAAATCATCACAAGGATTCATAGGTGGCTCTAGGAAGGCTGCACCACCAAGCTTCTTTCAACCCTATTGGACGAGGGCCCTTCAGGAGGTAAAAGCATTTTGGGAAAGGCATTGCGCCACTATTTCTAAGAACTCTGGCGTTGAATGTATGTGGATATTGAAAAACTCAAAATGTCTTACGGAAGAACTTGATGCTAAAGGTCACATACTGTACAGACATGTATCCACATGGGATTTCTCGACTCTCTATACTACAATCCCTCATCAGGACCTTATTGGCCGTATAAGTTCATTAATAGTATCTGTGTTCAAGAAAACTGATCGTAGATATATTCATGTCGGAAGCCATAAAGCATTCTTTAGCTCGACTACATACAAGAGATATCATTCATGGGATGTTTCTTTGTTTATAGAGTTGCTTGAATTTCTCATTAAAAATATCTATGTGAAATTTGGCAACACAATATCAGCAGCATATAGGTATTCCAATGGGTACTAATTGTGCACCCCTGTTGGCTGACCTGTATCTGTTCTCTTATGAATATGACTATATGCAGGCGCTTTCAAAAACCGATCCATTCAAAGCCCGTTCCGTCTCATTCACCAAACGCTATATAGACGATCTTCTCGCTGTGGATAATCGCTATATAAATGACGCAGTGAAGGATATATATCCACCTTCACTGGATTTGAAGGAAACTACAGATAGCCCTACAGGCACATCTTATTTAGATCTCTATCTCTATAAAAATGAAGCGGGCATTCTCTCTCGTCGACTTTATGACAAAAGAGATTATTACAATTTTGACATCGTAAACTATCCCTTTCTGGATAGTAATATGCCAGTGGGGCCTGCATATGGCGTATACATATCTCGCTTAGTAGCATTTGCTAGATCCTGAGTTAAATGTGATGATTTTAATCAACGTCACAAAACATTGTTGCAGAAACTTATAAAACAGGGCTATTCCACCAACCGCCTACACTCAAAGTTTCTCAAATTTGGCGATACATATCGCATGCTGATAGCAAAATACGAACGTAGCGTGCTTGATCTATGGCGCTACGTTTCGTAACTTGTGTCTAATTCCGCTTAACCCGGGGCTAGTGGCCGTATGATCCCATATACTTCAAGATCGTCATGGTACTCATATGAACAGTCACAATCAAAGCGTGACTGAGATACATCATTCTTTAGATGACGACTTTACAACGACTATTATGGATTAAGAATACTGATCAGCGATACGGATTTGATATTTTTGGAACATCATGATGTCTTGCCGGCATCATTGAAAACTGTTGACCGCTTCTCTCTTGCAGGAAACAAGCCTATGTTTATGTATTCTATGATTGTCTTTTTGAATTTGGTGCTAATACTGTTATGTGGAATATGGAATAGATCTTTGGATTATGGACGCGGATATTCTCTAATGGACGACGGCTGGATTATGAATGACGGACTAGACGCTTGTAATCTGACACACGCCGCGTTCCAGTTCATGCCCGAGGTTTTCAACATCGACGCTATTTTTTCGATTTCCATATGAACCGCATCCTTATCCAACAATTTCATATGTGTCACGAGGTCGACATACTGCTGACGTAAAGCCCGTCGTAGTCTGGGTGCCAATCTGTTATGGGCTAAAATTGCGGCTTTCTTTTTCGAATACTCTTTGTATTGAAACTTGTTTTCTGTGGCCCTCAACGTCTCGCCCATCTCGGCGTCCATACTTTCTTTGAACAAATCCTTCCATAGCCTCGAGTTCACATTATGTTCATTCCCTTGTACGGGTTCGGGTTGGTCCTTCACGGTTGGTTGATATTCCGGGACTGGTGGTATGAAGCGGACCCGCTGTATGGGGGTGGGTTGCTGCTGCTCTGCAGATGTGGACGCCTCGCCGGGTAACAGGTGGGTCGTCAGCCGGCGATCTTCGGGGGTATGGGCTTTTAAATCTACGAACATGTAGCCGTACGGACGACTTGTCGCCCCTTGAAATGCCTGCAAGAAATGTTCGATGTTCTGAGGATAAATTCGACTACCAAACACACGGATTTGTGCTCTGTCAATGGGATTGAAGAACAACACAAAGTATTGGCAGTTCAAAGCAATATCTCTGGACGCCTTCCCTTGAGGTAAGAGATTCTGGGTCAAGTAGATGACGGACAGATTCCGATGATGGAATCCTTTAATAAACAAGCCGGCGACGTGTGAATTGTCCTTGGCCGCACTCATCAGATCATCTAGCACTACCACGTTGGTCTGCTCGGGGTCAAAGTAATACAGTTCGTTTATGTCGTGAGGAATCCCTGGGACGGAGCTCACATT
>JAVTVY010006810.1:0-39294 GCA_036873755.1 Hanleya hanleyi
AGCATTTGGAAATTATCGCTTGTGAAGAATTTGAATGGAAACCACGGACATGCACAGAAGATTGAAACAAGACCCAGTGGCGCCACCTACAGGCGGATCTTGCTGAAACGTAATACCAACAGACGTCTTGTCGCAAAGAATGCAGATGCCAAATTTCGGAGGAATCCGACAAAGCATTTAGGAGTTATCGCTTACGAAGCATTTGCACGGACATCCACGGACATGCACTAAAGATTGGAACAAGACCCAGTGGCGCCACCTACAGGCGGATCTTGCTGAAACGTAATACCAAGAGACATCTTGTCGCAAAGAATGCAGATGCCAAATTTCGGAGGAATCCGACAAAGCATTTAGAAGTTATTGCTTACGAAGTATTTGTACGGACATGTCCGTGCATGCACGGACACATAGAAGCAAGACCCCAGTGGCGCCACCTACAGGCGGATCTTGCTGAAACGTAATACCAATAGACGTCTTGTCGCAAAGAATTGCAGATGCCAAATTTCGGAGGAATTCGACAAAGCATTTAGAAGTTATTGCTTACGAAGTATTTGCACGGACATGTCCGTGCATGCACGGACACATACCAAGAGACGTCTTGTCGCAAAGAATGCAGATGCCAAATTTCGCAAGAATCCGACAAAGCATTTAGAAGTTATCGCTTGCGAAGTATTTGCACGGACATGTCCGTGCATGCACGGAAACATAGAAGCAAGAACCATTTTAAAGTCCCCGGCCGCGTTGCGGCGGGGGACAACAAGATTGTCATTTGAAGACAATTTTCTAGCGGGGCTTTTTCTAGCAGGGAATTGATGTAATATACTATTCTGTAATAAATCTACAACATAGATGTAAAATAGATGCCGTTGCGTAAAATTAGAGAGAACATTTCAACACACCTCAAAAAAATGAAACCTGGTACAGTATATCCATAATCCTTCATCTCGCAGGGTAGCGAGTTCGATTCTCGCATTCATTCTGTGTGTGTGTGTTGAACATGTGATTTTAAAATTTTATTATGACCAGGCTAGATTGAATGTTTTATGAGCGCTAAATATAGGAGAGAAAATGGCAACACTTTCGTCAAAACATAACAGTTGACAGCGGAGCAAAACAGCCTGGGTTTTGTCCTCCGGGCCCCACTGCACGCAAAGGCTGGCGCCGACGTGTCTGTGTGAGTGAGCTCTCATGCTGAAGCAAAGATGAGCTAAAAGTCGTCGAATATAAAAGCTTTTATACAGCTTAAAATTGACTGGCTCGCAGATGCACAGAAATTAGCCGCCAATATTTTTGTAAGAAATTTTTTTCCCCCCCATATGTGCATATTCATACATGAAGACAATATACTATAATCAAAAGATTGTCATTTGAAGACAATTTTCTAGCGGGGCTTTTTCTAGCAGGGAATTGATGTTATATACTCTTCGGTAATAAATGTACAACATAGATGTAAAATAGATACCGTGGCGTCAAATTAGAGAGAGCATTTCAACACACCTCAAAAAAATGAAACCTGGTACGGTATATCCTTCATCTCGGAGGGTAGCGAGTTCGATTCTCGCATTCATTCAGTGTGCGTGTGTTGGACATGTGATTTTAAAATTTTATTATGACCAGGCTAGATTGAATGTTTTATGAGCGCTAAATATAGGAGAGAAAATGGCAACCCTGTCATCAAAACATTACAGTTGACAGCTGAGCAAAACAACTGAGCGGACTAAAAGTACATCCAAGCTTATAGCCTGGGCATGTATACGTTTTTCAAATGGTGGGGTGGGGGTGGGGATTAATATTTTTGGAGGGGGGGGGATTGTGCATTGTTAGAAGTTCTCTTTCGAAAGAGTTGCTAGCCATGACAATGGCTGTTGAAAAAAATGTCAGGAAAAAACATCTCCGGGCGAAACATTCTTTTTACACCGGGCGTTGTCTTTGGAGCATCTCGGTCACCCGCTTGGTACAGATGGGGCAGCTTAAGTTGATGAGGGTGCATTCACTCGTCGGGCAGATTGATTTTTCTGTTAGTCGCTCGTCTAATTTAGCGATGCAACAGGCGCACATAGCTAGATGTCCGCAAGGGAAGAGGGTGACTTTAGCAAGATGGTAATCGGGCGGCGTGCGATTCACACATAACAGTTGTTTCAGGTTTGATGCTAATGCGCCCTCAATCTTTGTACTTCTTTTGTGTAGATGATGAGGTCTTCCTGCTGACGGTTTGCTGTACCGTTCTGTTTTTCTTTCTTCTCTCCTTCCGTCATTTCCTGAATGGACTTGATCGGCGCTCGGCTGATGGTCGCTGCGGTAGAGTTTTGGTTGAATAAGTCGGATGGTGAAAAGGGTGCTATGGTCGGTTGTATGTCTTGTGGCTCGTTGTCGCTGAAAATCTCGTTCAAAATTTCTTCCAGCAGGGATTCGTTGATATCCGTCTTTTCCGCAATGGACCCTGTCGGTGTTCGTCTGATGGTCGCTGGCGTAGAGTTTTGGCTGAATAAGTCGGCTGATGAAAATGGTACTATGGTCGGTTGGATGTCTTGTGGCTCGTCGTAGCTGAAAAGTTCGTTGAAAATTTCTTCCACTCGAGATTCGAAATCCATCGATTCATCTGTGGTAGTCATCTTGAGATATTGGCGTAACGAGTAGCGTGTGTTCCGAGGGCAAGTGATAAGCGAAGATACGGAATTGGAAAATGCACCCTTTTTATAGCGAAAGAGTTGGCGCCGTGCCAACTGGCTGAGTGCCAACGGTACCATTGACATTCAGCCAACGTTTAGACCTGCCAATTTTCGAGAAGGAAAAATTTTCTTGACGAAGTAGAAATTAACGCGAATCTATATTCTACAAAAACTAGAATATATTAGCGTAGGTGAATTTTTTTTTAGACTCGTTACTTATAAGTACCCAAACTTTTTTGTGCTCTCATCAAAAGTGAGAACACATCTCGGAAATTTTGTAGTAGCGTTGGCTGGCTGCCAACAGCCGGGTTCTGTTGGCACTGGCTGAATGCCAATGGTACCGTTGGCACTCAGCCAGTTGGCACGGCGCCAAGTCTTTCGCTATAAAAAGGGTGCATTTTCCAATTCCTTACCTTCGCTTATCACTTGCCCTCGGAACCCACGCTACTCGTTACACCAATATCTCAAGATCACTGACCCACGACGTCAATGTCCTGTAGATGGAGAGATCTCAAGATTTATCGTGCCAGTTATCCGTCCGGAGGCTGTAGATCGACAGGTTTTGGTCCAAGATTCTCTTGATGAGGAAGAAAGTGAGGAAGAAACGGAGCTTGAAGAACTGACAGCCCCTTCTCCATCCATCTTGGAAACAGCGGCGGGGTGGTTGACTGCAAGCAGACCTGCAACTTCGCTTCACCCATCAACTCCTGATGTGACAACGACACGAATGTTCCGGCTGAAACGTCAATTAGAGGCGGGAGAAATTACTCGACAATCTCAAGAAAACAGAATTCCAGAATTAGAGCGGGAAAAGGGCGCACTTCGCCGGCAACTAGACGCCGAACTCAAGAACAGCAACTGCACCATTTGTCAGCCCATCGAGGCAGTTTATGTTTTTTCCATGCGGACATTTAGCCATATGTGGAATGTGCTTGTGCAATTTTATTTGCAATGCCGGAACTTGCCGATGTGCTGAGAACGACGACGAGGAATAGCATATTTTGCTCCGGTGCCTCGTCTGTCGGACTCATATTGCTGGAGTGAAAAGAATATTTCGACCGTGAGGTGTTTTTTCCTGACATTTTTTTCAAAAAGCACTTTTCAGTGCTGCCAATTCTACCGAAAGGGAACTTCTATCAATGCACAATTCAATTCAAAAACACCAGAATGACCCCGTTCCATTTCCTTATACATAAAAAAAACACGTACACACACCATATGAATTTATAATATTTTTATTTAACAACAACGTCAACACGGAAGAATTTTCCTATACTCAGTATTCTCTTAAATAATATAATTCTTGCAGGAATTTAGTTTCACGTCGGGGAATTATAAATATTTAATTGATTTAAGGCAGCGTGTTTGGCTAGACGATCAATGTATACAATGTATACAAATGTATACAATGTAAGTTATTGTTGCGAGAATTGTTGCAACATCGCAACATTTGGCCTAGTGACTCGGATATAAAACATAAACAAACAGCCAACACGGAAATATCTCTCTCTCGGAGTGTCTATTATAGCTCAGAATTGTAAATATTTATCGAACAACCGTTTTTGGAAATGGCCCTTCTGCTTATCTGCGCGGTGTTGTGAGAGGAAAGCGTCCATATGGGAGCGTGGAATTCTAGCTGGGCAACGGGTTTAAAACCTCTCCACGATTTGTATTTCATTACTGTCCTGTATTGCTTCTTTCAAAATCTCCTCTGTTAAAAACAGCCCCACACATTCATGCTCAATTTGACTCAGTGATTTATATAATTTTTGCATGATATCTCCAGTCAGCAATTCAGAAATGTCTGGTGTTAGTCCTTGCAGCGTATTCCATGCGCGTAAATGCAGCGTCACGCCCTCAGGTTGCGGAAACCACTTGTTTTTTTCACGTTCCCATTTGCGAAGATGGACCAACACTACATCGTTGAACAGTGTATAACTGAGAAAGATATTTTCTTCTGCGAACAATTTCACTTCCTCTTTTCCTTGCATATCGATGAGCGAGTCTATGGTATCGTACAGAGCTATATTTTCTCCCAGACGTTAGCTGTGATTGAAATATGCTTGGCTGGCTTTTCTTCCCAGGCTGGAACGTCGAAATGGATGCATTGGTCTTTTACTGTCACTGTCAAATTCGGCGAAAGTTCCCACTGAGAGAGCGTTGCGCAACGGGCCGCTTCGTAGGCTTGCTGGATGATATCAATCACCTCCTGCACAGACACGGGGGGTAAAGACTGGACCTCTTCCTCTGCTTGCTGGACTATTTTTAAAGGTGCTAGTTGGAGACGGGCACGTTTGCCAGGTGGACCGGGTTCTTCCTGGGCACGTTTGGTATCTCTACTCTCTTCGGGATGTCTATGACTAAGGGGTTGAAGTAGAGACGGTATTCGTTCATTCCCCGTCTTCTTCAGTGCCTCCAGGAAGGCCTGAAATGCTAACGGACCACGGCACGGTATCAGGTCGATGAAGGCTCTGTTTTGTGCTATATAGGTCTTCTCCGCCATGATATCTACCCTACTGTGTTTAGTAATTATGTTTTCCACCATGAGCAGATCACATATATCGGCCGCATGCTGCATCTCGTCAATGATCTTGATACGGTGCTGTAAAAGTTTAGCTCGGTCGGATGAGTCCATGGCTCAGGCACAGAGTCAGGCAGTAGGCAGGCAGTGGTCAGGTACACCGTCAGGCAGTACGTACGCAGTGGTCAGGCAGCGGTCAGGCAGGCTGTAGGCAGGCAGTGGGCAGGCTGAATGCAGGCAGTGGTGAGGTCGATAGCTTCGGATGGCCAGTGAAAGAGTTGGTACCGAACTGCAAAATGAACCCCTTTTATAGCGAAAAACTTGGCACTGAGTCAATTGGCTCCCAGCCAATGGGAACCCGGCCAATATAAAAGTTGGCACCCAGCCAATTGGATGAATGCCAACGGAACCCGGATGTGGCATCCAGTCAATTCTAAAACTTGGCACCCCGCCAATGCTGATGCAATCCAATATGAACAGACCCTACAGGACGGACACCCAAGTTTAAAACTTGACACATCGGAAGGACTTGACCACTTCAAGGTAAGCCCATACATTCTTTAATTTTGAGTTTTAAATGTTTAAATGCTTAAATTGATTAAATACAGACCCGCACTATTGTTTCACCGCACTATTTTTTCTCGCGGAAGGACTGTTTCCCCCCCCACCCAGAGAAGTCATTCGGCTCCACAACCGGATCACTTGAACCCTGATATCACTCACCCACCATGGTCAATATACGCGCTTTTGACTGGTCTTTTCTATACTACTTATGGACTGTCCCAGATCTTAATTAGCGACATGTCCGACAGAGGAGCGGTTTATTAAGTCTGAGTTTTAATTAGATTGGGTGGCGTACTGTCTCATGTCCAGACGCAAGAGCGGTGATTTTAGGAAGGTGAGTATTATGCTTATTTATATAATTTAAAACATAGAGCTTGTAAAGTTGTTGAATAAACTAAGAAACATACCGTGAAGGCGGCCCTTCAACTACAAGTTTCGTACATGTCCATTATATTACTGAGTTAATTATTTGAACTAACAGACTTTTATTCTTTTTTTTCTAGGCACTGGAGGCTCTGAAGGATCGACTTCTCTCACTGGTTGTAAAGCGCTTCGTGGTAGATTTCGAGAGTGGGATACGGCATGCCATCTCTCGTATCCCCCCCCCCCCACCAGGCCCACATCCAGGGATGCGTCTTTCATTGAACACAAGCCGTGTGGCGTAAAGTTCAGCAGTTCGGTTTACAGGTATGTATAGTTGAATGTCAAAATGTATCTTTCATATTCAATGTTCTGAATATTTCAAGCTCCTCGACAGTACTATATGATAATGTATATTAATTTCTGCGTTTCTCACTTTTCCAGGTTGCTTACATGAAACGGGACAAGCTGGTATATAAGTTTATCAGGAAGTTGATTGCCTTGCCACTCTTATCGGCCGAACACATCATTTCATCATTCGACGAGCTGAGTGCCAGAGCCCCAACCATCACCGGAAATAGCGAGCTTTTGGACTACGTGGACGCGATGTGGATTCAGCGCACCGTCTGTCCTGTTGAATCCTGGACCATCTTTATGAACCCCGTCCGCACTAACAACGACGTGAGAGGCCAGATCCAATTCTACTGTTTGCTGCTCCTTTTGTTTGAAGAATCTAACCTCCTTCCCCTTCAGATGAAACTTGTGTCCGAAAAGAAGATGAAACGCCACCAACGGAAGAAGTACAGTGACGTCGCTCGTTCCGATCCAGTGTCAGTTGCCAAATGTTCACTAATGAGATGAAAGTAGTATGTAAAGGGGATATGGGCGCACATTGACCTTTGACCTCGGGCCAAACCACTTTTAGTCGGGAGGGGTGCAAGGGTGTTACACAAAGAATGGTTTAACCCCAACGAGAGGTAAGGTCACTATAGTTCGGTCACGTGACCGGAAATGACCTTTGGGGCATGTATTCCTCCGCGGTGATGCGACCTGGCGGTGATGCGGTCGCGGGGAGAAGCTTCCGCGGACAGAAAGTAGTTCCAAATACGCGGACATCCTGGTCCCTGTATCATCAACATCCCCGGTCCCTGTATCATCAACACCCCTGGTTCCTGTATCACCAATATCCCTTGTTTTACATCTGGGGACAGGTTTTACATCCGGGACCTCTTCAACATCCGGGTTTTTACATCCGGGGTCCGTGGAACATTCGTGAACATCCGGGTACTCTCTCTCTGGGATCGGCAATGTCCCGCCCTCTCCGGGACAATATATAGCCTTTATCTGCCTTTTCGAAGCATCCATGTATAGAGGATGGTTCCCGACAATATCGTCATCTATTTGCCCATATTAAATGATCAGTGGGGAACCCTCAGTGTCTACATACCGTATTGATACGAAAAAAATACCTGAATCCATAGGAAGGAAGACTTATAGTAATAAGCATAATCCATAGGTGTTGTACGAGTCTCCATTCGCCGTCTTCCTCGTCTTTACCCGCACCTCGAACTCTATAGTTTTTTCACTCCACCTGTTGCTCTTGTAACTTGCTATCTTCCTTAATCGTCAAAATCTTGTGCTGGAATGTCCGCTCTTAACCTAGACCAAAACATGTACTTGGTCTGTGGGCTGATGGGGCAAAAATGGTCCAAGTGAACTCCCAGAGTGAGTGAGTGGTCATATAAGGTCGTTTGTACACCATTAGCCTCAGTCTGTATCCACCCTCTCCCTCTGTACATGTCCGTTCTGTCAGAAGACACTCTCTCGTCACGACAATATGCTCAGACATATGCGTCTAATGCATAGACAAGAGACACCACCGAGTTCCGCTATAGGTCCATCAAGTAGAGTAGAACATCACTATACGATGACGGTGAGCGGCCCTATGGGGTGTTGAAAGACGTCCTAGGTGATGAAGGTCTTAGAGGAAGGTGTGGCAACCCCAGCTCCGACACACGTTGTATGGTGTTATAGCCAATGGCAGTCCATGTACGAAACCACGCGATTACAGTATGTGAGTTTCATCGCAGGAATTCCTCACGACATAGACGAATGGTATTACTTCGATTCCGAGCAGACCAACGTGGTTGTGCTCGATGACCTGATAGTGCGGCCAAGGACAATTCGAAAATCTCCGACCTATTCACCAAAGGGTCCAATCATCGCAATCTGTCCGTCATCTATTTGACTCAGAATCTCTTGCCTCAAGGGAAGGCGTCCAGAGATATTGCCTTGAACTGCAATAATTTGTGTTGTTCTCCAACCCCATCGACAGAGCACAAACCCGTGTGTTTGGTAGTCGAATTTATCCTCAGAACATCGAGCATTTCATGCAGGCGTTTTCAAGGGGCGATAAGTCGTCCGTACGGCTACCTGTTCATAGATTTAGAAGCCCATACCCCCCGAAGATCGCCGGCTGACGACCCACCTGTTACCCGGCGAGGCATCACCGCAACGTCATATACCCCTACACCAACCACTGAGTCCACATCTGGCAGAGCAGCAGCAAACCGCCCCCATACAGCAGGTCCCCTTCATACCATCAGTCCCGGAATATCACCCAACCGTGAAGGACTAACACAAACCCGCACAAGGGAATGCACATAATGTGAACTCGAGGCTATGGAAGGATTTGTTCAAAGAAAGTATGGACGCCGAGATGGGCGAGACGTTGGAGGCCACAGGAAACAAGTTTCACCGCAAAGGGTATTCGAGAGAGGAAGCCACAATTTGAGCCCATAACAGATTGACACCCAGAATACGACGGGCTTTACGCCAGCAGTATGTCGACCTCGTGACTCATATGAAATTGCTGGAGAAGGACCCGATCCATATGGAAATCGAAAGAACAGCGTCGATGTTGATAACCTCAGGCATTAACTGGAAAGCGGCATATGTCAGAGCAATAGCACAAAAGAAAGATTTGTTTGAACGCATCATTAAGACCAAAAGCGTCTCACTATAAATCGATCACTCGGCACCAGTCCCCTCAATTCACCATGAGCACTGCAGAGTCCAGCCTGTTTGAACCCGACAAGAATATTCTACCCGAAGCGTTACGTCGAGCCAATGTCGATACTATTATTGATACAGTTCAAGGTGGATCCACCGTTCAGTACCAGCGCATGCGTTGTCATCTTATCACGCTCATAGATGACATCCAATGGGTGACTCGCGTATGTCTTCTGCTGCTTAAGAAACAGATAATACCCAATAAGGATACCAACACATCTATCCGTGCCCAGAATCTGCTGACCCTGCATGAGGCATTTCAAACCTTTATGGAGATGCAGCTGGAGACGGGAAATTATCTTCTTCAACCTCCAACATAATGATGTCCGTCCAATGATGATCGACAATGCATAACGCGTTGAGATAGAACGTTAATGCGTTGAGACGGGCGTTAAGATTGTGCGTTAAGGCGTTGAGGCGGGCGTTAAGGCGTAATGACGGGCGTCACCACATTTCGATGAATTAGTGTCAATTCCATGAAAATGAGAGCTTCTGAGCTATTTCACAAGGGTGTTGAAGCGTTAAGCTAAGCGTTGACGGGCGTTACTGGCTATACAAGATAGTTGAGACGGGCGCTAAGATTGTGCGTTAAGGTGTTGAGACGGGCATTAAGGCATAACGACGGACGTCACCGCATTTCGATGAATTAGTGTCAATTCCGTGAAAATGAGACCTTCTGAGCTATTTCACAAGGGTGTTGAAGCGTTAAGCGTTAAGACAGTTACTGTCTACAAAAGTAAGTGTATTCCCAAAACACGCAGTCGACGTTCAACCGTCAACATGGCTTATACTTGCTCTGAGTGTGAACGCACCTTCACCAGACATTACGATATGATGCAACAAGAGAACGAGAGATCCTGAAGGATCTTGGCGCCCACCATTGTCCGATAATTGTAAGCTAATGACAAGAGAATCTTTTTGTCCACTGTTACTAAGAAGAAACGATTGATTTGTAATTTTGTTTACAGAATTTCAAATCTGAGCGAAAAAGGGACACTGGAAAACACCAAGATATCTTTCTAAGTTTCAGGAGTTTCAAGATTTTTAGAAACTGTACTTATGTCGGTTGTTATAGTACAAGAGAAATGAGTAAATTTAGTCTGAAAATGAATGTCCGGAGGATTCTTCGTCTTTTTTTTTTTTGCGCATAGTATTTTTTGTTGCACTTGTCATCATTGAGTAGGCCTACTGGAAGTGAAGACAAATCTCAGCTATGAAACATACTTAAGATTTTATAATTAGGAACGAATGCCAATTCTGTTCTGTTTACTGGGCTAGTTTGAGAAATCTCCCTTTAAGATACCATGCTCGAAAATAGTAAGATGTTACAATACTTAATACTGAAGGAATCTGGTCTGCACAGTAAAGTTGAAACTTCGAAACTGTCTGAATCCTGATTATCTCCGTTGGATCGAAACACGCAGTAGTCTACAGTTGTCGAGTTGTGACGTTGTGTCAGAAGAGTGACGTTCCTTCATGTAGCCGACCTGTCGGCAGACGAAACGGTGGGGCAGTTCACTTGCAACTGCATGCACAAAGAAAACTGATTTAAAATTTGAAGAAATACATTTTAATTCCGAATTATTTGAACTCCTTGATATGGAAGGTGAATGTATGGATATTCTCTATACATGTAGTGCATATATAGAATATGCTCCACTGTTTGATCCGCCGACTCGTGTGATGCAATGCCACAACTCGGGAATACCGTATTAATTTGAAGTGTAACTTGGATTTTCGAATCGGACCAAAAATGTTATCTTGCACAAGTAGGCCCCATGTGGGACCTGTGTACCAAATTTCAGGAAGATCCATGTAGTAGTTCCTGAGAATTCACGATAACAATGTTTCAAGGGGAAATTCAAGATGGTCACCTGGCGGCCATATTGGATTTTCGAATCAGACCAAAAAAGGTATCTTGCACAACCAGCCCCCAAGAGGAACCTATGTACCAAATTTGAGGAAGATTCATGCAGTACTTCTTGGGAAATCACGATAAAGTTTCATGGGAAAATCCAAGATGGGCGCCTGGTGGCCATATTGGATTTTCGAATCAGACCGAAAAAGGTATTTTGCACAACCAGACCCCAAGAGGAACCTATGTACCAAATTTGAGAAAGATCCATGCAGTACTTCCTAAGAAATCACGATAACAAAGTTGCATGGGGAAATCCAAGATGGCCGCCTGGTGGCCATACTGGATTTTTCAATCAGACCAGAAAAGCTATCTTGCACAATTAGACCCTAAGGGGAACCTGTGTACCAAAGATCCATGCAGTATTTCCTGAGAAAAGGTTTCTCGGGGAAATCCAAGATGGCTGCCTTGTGGCCATATTGGAATTTCGAATCGGACTGGAAAAGTATCTTGCACAACTAGACCCCAAGGGGCACCTGTGTGCCAAATTTGAGAAAGGTCCATGCAGTACTTTCTGATAATGACGATAACAAATTTTCATGGGGAAATCAAAGATGGCTGTCTGGTGGCCATATTGGATTTTCGAATCGGACCAGAAAAGGTATCTTGCACAACTAGTCCCCAAGGGGAACCTGTGTACCAAATTTGAGAAAGAACCATGAAGTAGTTCCTGAGAAATCGCGACAACAAGGTCTCATGGGGAAATCCAAGATAGTCGCCTTGTGGCCATATCGGATTTTCGAATCGAAACAGAAAAGATATCTTGCACAACTAGACCCCAAGGGGAACCTGTGTACCGAATTTGAGAAAGATCCATGCTGTAGTTCCCTGAGAAATCGCGATAACAAGGTTTCTTAGAAAATCCAAGATGGCTGCCTTGTGGCCATATTGGAATTTAGAATCGGGCCAGAAAAGGTTTCTTGCACAACTAGACCCCAAGGGGAACCTGTGTACCAAATTTGAGAAAGATCCATGAAGTACTTCCTGAGAAATGACGATAAGGTTTCATGGGGAAATCCAAGATGGCTGCCTGGTGGCCATATTGGATTTTCGAATCGGACCAGAAAGTTATCTTGCACAACTAGTCACGAAGGGGAACCTGTGTACCAAATTTGAGAAAGATCCATGCAGTAATTCCTGAGTAATTGCAATAACAAAGTTTCATGGGGAAATCCAAGATGGCCGCCTGATGGACATATTGGATTTTGAAATTGGACCAGAAAAGGTATCTTGCACAATTAGACCCTAAGGGCAACCTGTGTACCAAATTTGAGAAAGATCCATGCAGTATTTCCGGAGAAATGACGATAACAAGGTTTCTCGGGGAAATCCAAGATGGCTGCCTTGTGGCCATATTGGATTTTTGAATCGGCCCAGAAAAGGTATGCTGCACAACCAGACCCCAAGGGGAACCTGTCTACCAAATTTGAGAAAGATCCATCAAGTAAGTACTTCCTGAGAAATCACGATAACAAGGTTTCTTAGAAAATCCTAGATGGCTGCCTGGTGGCCATATTGGATTTTTGAATCGGACCAGAAAAGGTATCTTGCACAACTAGATCCCAAGGGGAACCTGTGTACCAAATTTGACAAAGATCCATGCAGTAGTTCCTGAGAAATCGCGATAACAAGGTTTATTGGGAAATCTAAGATGGCCGCCTGGTGGCCATATTGGATTTTCGATTCGGACAGAAAAGCTATCTTGCACAGTAGACACTAAGGGGAACCTGTGTACCAAATTTGAGAAAGATCCATGCAGTAGTTCCTGAGAAATCGCGATAACAAGGTGTCTTAGAAAATCCAAGATGGCTGCCTTGTGGCCATATTGGAATTTAGAATCGGGCCAGAAAAGGTTTCTTGCACAACCAGACCCCAAGGGGAACCTGTGTACCAAATTTGAGAAAGATCCATGAAGTACTTCCTGAGGAATGACGATAAGGTTTCATGGGGAAATCCAAGATGGCTGGCTGGTGGCCATATTGGATTTTCGAATCGGACCAGAAAAGTTATCTTGCACAACTAGTCACGAAGGGGAACCTGTGTACCAAATTTGAGAAAGATCCATGCAGTAATTCCTGAGAAATTGCAATAACAAAGTTTCATGGGGAAATCCAAGATGGCCGCCTGATGGACATATTGGATTTTGAAATTGGACCAGAAAAGGTATCTTGCACAATTAGACCCTAAGGGGAACCTGTGTACCAAATTTGAGAAAGATCCATGCAGTATTTCCGGAGAAATGACGATAACAAGGTGTCTCGGGGAAATCCAAGATGGCTGCCTTGTGGCCATATTGGAATTTCTAATCGGACTAGAAAAGGTATCTTGCACAACTAGACCCCAAGGGGAACCTGTGTACCAAATTTGAGAAAGATCCATGCAGTACTTCCTGAGAAATGACGATAACAAGGTTTCTTAAAAAATCCAAGATGGCAGCCTTGTGGCCATATTGGAATTTAGAATCGGAATAGAAAAGGTTTCTTGCACAACAAGACCCCAAGGGGAACCTGTGTACCAAATTTGAGAAAGATCTATGCAGAACTTCCTGAGAAATGACGATAACAAAGTTTCATGGGGAAATCCAAGATGGCTGCCTGGTGGCCATATTGGATTTTTGAATCGGACCAGAAAAGGTATCTTGCACAACTAGATCCCAAGGGGAACCCGTGTACCAAATTTGAGAAAGATCCATGCAGTAGTTCCTGAGAAATCGCGATAACCAGGTTTCATGGGGAAATCCAAGATGGCCACCTTGTGGCCATATTGGATTTTCGAATCGGACCAGAAAAGGTATCTTGCACAACTAGACCCCAAGGGGAACCTGTGTGCCAAATTTGAGAAAGATCCATGAAGTAGTTCCCGAGAAATCGCGATAACAAGGTTTCATGGGGAAATCCAAGATGGCTGCCTTGTGGCCATTTTGGATTTTCGAATCAGAACAGAAAATGTATCTTGCACAACTAGACCCCAAGGGGAACCTGTGTACCAAATTTGAGAAAGATCCATGAAGTAGTTCCTGAGAAATCGCGATAACAAGAATTGTTTACGGACGGACGACGGACCAAGGACGAAAAGCGATTTGGACAAAAAATTAAAATATACATGGGATGGAAGAGTCCGAGGCACAAGAATCCGATACAGAGACTGATGAGAGTCCATCGACTGATACAGAAACAGAAACTGCTGAGAGTGTATCTACTGATACCGAAACCGAGATTGCTGAGAGTCTATCTCCTGATATGGAGAGCTTGACATCAGATAGTCAGCCTACATCCCAGGAAAATGAGGCAGAACCTACGTTCTGGAATCGTATTGTGCATGAAGCTATGAATACTCACGCTGCAGCGATCGAGGACGCCGGACCGTATAACTTACAACAGGCATACACCCAAATGCGCCAAACAGCCATGGTGATCTATGAACAGTATACGTTACTACCACTTGAAATGAAAGGCGACCCCACGCACAGGTCCATCATGAAGACCAAGCGTCACTTGGAAGAGGATATGGGGCTACCACCCACCGAGGCCCTGGAAAATACGATCAGGACATGCTGCCCGAACAATATCCTGAACTGCCCGATGATGCTTAGAGGACATTCTCAAAGGACGGCTTCTGATTGGACAAGAGCAGCCGAGAATATGACAGATGCAGCGCCATATGGCGGTCTCTGATCGGACAAGAGTCTTCTTGAATTGTAAACATACCCAACGCGGCTCCCCAGAGTGGGTATGATGTAACATTTGAGAGAATAAACTACATGAAAACTTGTTGTTGGTGTTCTGTCATCCTTGTTTTTATTGTTATCTCTCCGGTCTATATCATGGCGACAAGGTGTTATGCTAGGGCGTTAAGGCGTAACGACGGCCGTTGATGGGCGGCACTGTATTTCCAATGAATTAGTGACAATCAGAGCTTTTGGGCTAATTTGCTAGGGCGTTGAAGCATTGAGCTTGGCGTTGGCGGGCGTTGCTACAAGATGCCACTTCACACGACGCATTCGGACCAGGGATGGTCCATTTCTACCCCAAACACCTTCCTTCACACCCGGGCCCCAAAATGTCCACTTTGGCTACTACTCCTAAACGACCTTATATGACCACACACTCACTCACTCTCAGTCACTCACTCACTCACTCATTCACCATCGTCAGTGCGTCCATGTGTTAACACGGGCGTTGGGCACGCCTCACTCACTCACTCACAATGGTCCTCGTATATCGGTTGCGCATAAGCGCATCTGCGGTACCATTGACACCAGGGACGCTGTTGATCACTCACTTACTCACTCACCATCGTTAGTGCATCCATGCGTTAAGACGGGCGTTGGGCACGCCTCACGGGCGTTGGGCATGCCTCACTCACTCACTCACTCACTCTGGGAGTTCATTTGGACCATTTTGGCCCCATCAGTCCACAGACCAAGTACATGTTTTGGTCTAGGTTAAGAGCGGACATTCCAGTACAAAATTTTGACAAGGAAGGAAGATGGCAAGTTACAAGAGCAACAGGTGGAGTGAAAAAACTATTCGAGTTCGAGGTGCGGATAAGACCAGGAAGACGGCGAGTGGAGACTCGTCCAACACCTTTAGATTGTGTTTATTGCAATAAACATGGTTTCAGGTATTTTTTCGTACCAATACGGTTTCTCGCTGTATGTAGACACTGAGGGTTCTCCACTGGCCATTTAACATGGGCAAACAGATGGCGATATTGTCGGGGACCATACTCTATACATGCAGGCAGATAAAGGCTATATATTGTCCCGGAAAGGGTCGGACATTGCCGCTCCCAGAGGGGAAAACCCCGGATGTTGAAGAGTACCCGGATGTTCACGAATGTTCCACGGTCTCCGGATATAAAAACCCGGATGTTGAAGAGGTCCCGGATGTAAAACAAGGGATATTGGTGATATAGGAAACAGGGATGTTGGTGATACAGGAACCAGGGATGTTGGTGATACAGGAACCAGGGATGTTGACGATACAGGAACCAGGGATGTTGATGATACAGGAGTAGTAGTATAACAGCATTACAGACCAACTTGACCTACTTTTTTGTTCCCCCCGGTGGCGGAGTGTGGAGGAACTTGGAGGTCACGGCAGGGGATTCCCCAGTGGGGGTTTCCCAATGACGATCACGTGATCAAGGCATGTCTAGACTTGTTCTGGGTTGTACAGTTCTGCCATACGGAGGATGGGTACTAGTATTTCGCTGACGTCCTAGTAATAAACATAATCTATAGGTGTTGTGGCGGCTGTGGTGGGTGGTGGGATGGAGGTGGTGGGTTTAAGATGGCGGCTGTGGTTGGTGGTGGGATGGAGGTGGTGGGTTTAAGATGGCGGCTGTGGTTGGTGGTGGGATGGAGGTGGTGGGTTTAAGATGGCGGCTGTGGTTGGTGGTGGGATGGAGGTGGTTTAAGATGGCGGCTGTGGTTGGTGGTGGGATGGAGGTGGTGGGTTTAAGATGGCGGCTGTGGTTGGTGGTGGGATGGAGGTGGTGGGTTTAAGATGGCGGCTGTGGTTGGTGGTGGGATGGAGGTGGTGGGTTTAAGATGGCGGCTGTGGTGGTGGTGGTGGGAAGATGGCGGCTGTGGTGGTGGTGGGTGGTGGGTTTAAGATGGCGGATTGTAGAAAAACGTATAAAAGCAGGCGATTTTTAGGGGTGGGGTGTATTCATTGCACTACCCTGCGGAGCACTCTGACTGACCTGACCTGACCAGCCTGCCTACCTGCCTGCCCGCCTGCTTCACCTCTAGCCAGCCAGCCAGCCTGTTTGCCTACCCGCTTGTATGAGACGAAAGCATGAGACGTGGAGAAGATTTTCCCTGGGACCCAGCAGTACCTCCGGTTGAAGTCTTGCCTGAAGACGAGCGTGTGAGGGAGACCTGCACTCTTACACCGGACTGCACCCTATTGTTGTATCCCAAACGTGTGGAGCTCATCGATGACGACAGTAGGTGTTGGTGTACGTCTGAACCAGCGCGTGTCTCTTTATCCCCGGAAGGCTGGACTACCTTGAAACGGGTGTTATTGGGTGACCTCGACGGTGATAGCATTCACCTGTGTGACGACGTCTACATTTTCCGCGGTCCCTATTTTGCTCGACTCCTCTGTCTCAAGCAAGGTGGTTTTACTCTGGACCCTGATCTATGGACAGCCTTGGAAAAAGTAATCCCCATGGTCGATGAAGTACTATCTCTATAGGAGCCACATAACCCATCAGAATACTGCGTATCACGGACTACACCCGTAGAGCTACATCTGGTCTATAAAACACGTCCCTCTGCATCCCACACCTTCATTTCTACGGTTGCAGAGCCATGGCGGACATCCAGCCCCATGCGACTCGCATTTTACAGTATGCCACCGTGGTGAATTCATTCACGGGTTACCGAGCAGTGGTCCGGTCCATGTTTGCAGATGGCGACGACAACGAGGGACGACGCCAGATCCTGAACGAGTTCACAGAAGCGGTCCTCCACAGAGTGCACTCGATGGACAGGCGTGCCATCACTCACCACTACTGGACTATGACAGCCATCCTTGATGCTCGGGCTATGGACCACGAGCGCTCACGCCGGAACCAGCACCGGCTGGTTGGCCTCATACTAGTCTGTGCCCTATTGACCCTGGCGCTGTGGTATTGACACTATAAATACCAGGGTCAGACAGAGTGTGTGTCATTCACCGTTCGACATTTGGAGCAAGCATGTCATCCGTCCTACGAGCCATCCTGCCCCTTACACCCCAGGTGGGGTTACACGTCTATGAAGATAAAGTCACCCTGGTGGAAGACTGTGGAGCTATTTGCTGGGCGCCCGCTGAGACCGTATCGAATACGGTGACGCTACAGCGTGACGGCTGGACCAAATTTAGACGGGTGTTGAGCGACGAGCTCGACGGACACCTCATCCACATAGACAATGCCATCTACGTATACCGTGGGCCTTTCTTCGCACGTCTGGGCCGCTACCAAGATGCTACGCGAAGCTTCACCCTAGACCCCCATCTGTGGTCAGCCTTGGAGAAAGTAGTGCCTATTGTGGACCAGCTGTTTACACCGGACGAACGATCATCAGAGGAGTTGGGGTGGGCTCGTGCTATTGAGGACGCGCTGGCTGAACCCCATGAACAACTACATGAACCCGACGACGACGAGGCCATTGATTACCCGGCTGAACTGAGTCAACCAACACAACGGTGATAGAAACTTGTTATAAATAAACCATACTCTCCGGGTCCATCATCATTGTGTCACCATGAAGCGCTGGGAGAAGGTGTTGGATAACTTATACTACAGTCCCGACAGTCCGGCGGCCTATAGTGCATTGTCGGCTCTCTATCGAGCGGCCAAACCCCAGGGGATACAACGTGCTCAAGTCCGAGATTGGTTAAGAAAACAAGACACCTATACCTTACATCGAGCTGTCCGTCGCCATTTTCTACGGAACCGGGTCATCGTGGGAGGAATAGATGCCCAGTGGCAAGCGGATTTGGTCGATATGAGCGCCTTTGCCAAACACAACGATGGGAATCGATATATCTTGACGTGCATCGATATCCTATCCAAGTATGCGTGGGTGGTACCCATCCGGACGAAAACGGGGGCGAATCTCATAGCGGCGTTCAAAGACATCTTCAAGACCGGGCGCAAACCTTTGTATTTGCAAACCGACGAAGGCACGGAATTCCTCAACAGACCGTTCCAAGCCTTTCTGAAAGCCCAGAAGGTGTTCTTTCTTCCATACGTACAACGAGACCAAGGCGTCCGTGGTGGAAAGGTTCAACAGGACATTTAAAGGTCGCATGTATAAATATTTCACCTATAAGAATACAAGGCGGTACATCGATGTTCTCCCGAAACTGGTGAGGGGTTACAATCGAGCCTATCATCGAAGTATACAGAGAGCCCCCATTACCGTGACCCAACGCAATGAAGCCCAAGTCCGGCGTGTCTTGTACCCCAGACCATCGCAGCGAACGACGAAGGAGATGTTCAAGGTCGGAGACCCTGTACGGATCAGTAAAGTCAAGGGCAAGTTCGAGAAAAGTTACTTGCCCAACTGGAGCGATGAGCACTTCCTGATTAAACGGCGCCTACCCCGACAGCGGCGAGTCTACGAACTGGAAGATCTTCAAGGGGAACCGCTGCTAGGCACGTTTTACGAGCCGGAATTACAGCCTGTCGTAAAATCACAGCAAGACTACTACACGGTGGAGCAGATTTTGAAAACGGAACGTCGACGTGGCAAACTGTTTCATTTCGTGAAATGGCAAGGCTGGCCCAGTTCCTTCAATTCCTGGGTCGCTGCCAACCAGGTGAAACGGCTATAAAACCAGACACCACTACCGTCCTCCTTCATTCCACGTCCAACCATGAACACGGTGCAACCGTCTCTGAACACAGCGTCTTCCAAAACGCGCAAAGTGCAAGTAGGCTTTGGTGTACTAGTGCTAACCCTGCTGAGTGTGTTGTACGGAGGTGTGTTTTACGACGTAGCCTATGTCAGCACGTTACTTAACCAACTGAGAACACCAGCCATCAGTGAAACGGGTCTACAGAGAGCACCAGTCGTATCCAGCCCAGTCACCACCACCGCCACACCCCGTGTACAAGCCACAACGAGTGTAAGCTCCACACTTACACCAAGTACATCCACTACGTCTGAAGACCCACCGGATTTCATCCCTCACAGTGAACCGACAACGACGACGACCCACGTTGTACCCATCACCACCATCATCATCCCTGAACGTGAACAGACAACGACAACCGACGTTGTGCCCACCACCACCACTCCAGTTCACTCGTACCAAATTTACAAGAGCGGGTTACCACGACAGCGGATACACCTCCAACCATGGACCCTCGGTGGCAGCATCCCTTCACCTGCGTCATCGCAGGACCGACGGGCTCCGGCAAAACGCACTTCGTCAGGAAGCTCCTCGAACACGCCGACAGCATGATCACTCCACCCATTGCCAGAGTCGTGTGGTGTTACGGAGAATGGCAGCAAGCGTATGCAGCAATGCCCCACATCACGTTCGTGGAAGGCCTACCTAACCTGGCCGATTTGGAACCCGACACCTTGGTGGTTCTGGATGATCTCATGGCGGAGACGGATGCGCGGGTCACCCAACTCTTTACCAAAGGCAGCCACCATCGACGGCTCAGCATCATCTACATTGTGCAGAATCTGTTCAGTAAAAACAAAGAACATCGGAACATCAGCTTAAATGCCCACTACATGGTGGTCTTCAAAAACCCGAGAGATACCACTCAACTGCTGCACCTGGCGAGACAGATGTATCCCGGCCGCACACCGTTTGCATTGGAAGCCTTTAAAGATGCCACAACCCCTCAGCACGGGTATATGCTCTTCGACCTGAAGCAAACCACCCCCGACCACCTTCGACTACGGACCGGCATCTTTCCCGGAGAGACTCACCACGTGTACATGCAAAAATAATGTAAACACACCTACAGTGGCTCCCCCAGCTGGGGTGTGTGTGTTTTGATGATGGGGATAATAAAAAAGAATGAATACCACAGCAGGGTTATGTTCTCTGAAGTAGATAAAAAGAGCAGAATTGTGGGTTCTAGCATTAGTTGTACAGGATGTCTGCGCGAGTACGGAAGCACGCTCCCACGCTCCGTGTATTGAAGACGGCCCCACCCGAGTTAGTCCGAACCATTGTACGCGGTGCGGACCCTGCTCTCGTGTGCTGTCTGTGCGAGATTGGACTCAATATCTTAAAAGGCAACGTACCACTGACTCCGGCTCAGAAGACCAAGTTGGCCAAGCATAAGACAGGTCTCCGAACCTTAGTCCAGAAGCGAGTGTCTCAAACACAAAAGAAAAAGGTGTTACAGAAAGGTGGATTTCTCGGGGCCATCTTAGCACCGTTGGCCGCTTCCGTGTTGGGTCCAGTATTGGGTGGACTCTTCGGCCGACAATGAACCACACGAAAAAAATGGTCCTCGTCGAACCTCGGCTCCTTCAAAACCTCCAATCGCCCTACCCTGTCCCACCTACGGTGAAGACGATAAACACCCTCGATGGAGAGATGCAACAGATCTTACAGAGACCGGGGTTAAGCGATAGTGAGAAAGTACAACGGTACAATGAGACGCTTCAGCGGTACATGACGTTCATGGACCAATACAAAACCCTCTCTGCTCCACCACCACCACCATCACGTGACAGACCGCCGACCTCAGCACCGCTCCAACAGCCGGGTGGAGTACCTTCCACAGCCCCACAGTGGGTCGAAGACGAAGTCCTGAAGAGTGTACCTGCCTCGTTCAAGAAACAAGCTGGCCTGGTATTACAACGGATGAAACAGAATCCTAACATGACTTGGAATGATAAAGGCGAACTCCTGGTACAGAATCAGGTGGTCCCCGGGACCCACATGACGGATTTAGTGAATGACCTGATGCGTCAACGCAGGACGCACACGAATCCTCGAGGATGGGAGGTCTTCGCTCAAGGCTTGAAAGACATGCATGTACCACAGGAATTGGTGGGCAACCCTCAGCGCTGGGCCTTTATGCAGAATGTGAGTACACCACCAGAACCTTGGGAACCGGAGTCACCACCCAAATCACCACCACGGCGGGCACCTACGTTTTCACCCCTTTTACCACGCCACCCCCTGCAACCACCAAGAGCTAAATCACCGCGACCATCACGACGATTAGCGCCCAAGGGCTGGGAGAAGTATTAAAACCAACAGCAGCAGCAGGACAGCTCAGTCATCATGTTTTACCTCACCCTACCCAGTAACAGCTCGGCTGATGTGTTTCCTGACAACACCTTGACCAAGTACGTGACCCAGTTACCGCAACCGTTGCATTTACCTGGACGCTGGGAATGTGGACTCGTGGATATCCAATACCCTTACTCGTGGTACAACGTGCGAGCCAATGAAGTATGGTACGAGGTGACCTACGAAGGACAAGAAACTCGACTCAAACTACCCGAAGGTCAATACGATACCCCCAAGGAGTTCATGGGTGGACTGAGAAGTCTGATGCATTATAAGTCTCTACGAGACGTCACGAATACTTCAAAACCCATCAAATCTTTCCCCTTCAAAAATCATGTGGACTTCGATTACAACGCACACAACGACAAGGCCAATCTCACGCTCAGCCCCAACGTGAGTGTCGAACTCAGTGCTACCCTACAGCAAATGCTGGGTTTCAATTACCAGGGGTACGCTGGCCCCACCGGCGAGATAGGCCACATCCCGATGGACATGCGTGGTGGTATGTATGGCCTGTACGTCTACTCGGACGTGGTCGATGCACACATTGTCGGCGACAGCAACGTACCTCTACTGCGCGTCTGCCCGGTGAAAGGCACGTATGGAGCTCAAGTCACCCACAGTTTCAGGCATATCGTGTATCTACCGGTCAGTCAGACCGATATTAGCTCCATCGTCATCGATATAAGAGACGACACGGGACGACCGGTGGCATTCGAACGAGGAAAAGTGGTGCTGACACTTCATTTCCGTCAAGTCCGAGCGGTTCACTTTGCATAATGAAGGTGCCTTATCAATGCCATACAGCCAGTTACGTCGATCATTACACCAAACAGGCCGGGGGTAACTTTCCTGTCTTTGCGGGTACACGCATGCAACGAGGACATGGGCTGGGGAACATACTCGGGAGCGTCGTCAAAACGTTTCTGCCCTTGGTGACGCGTGGGGTCAAAGCGATCGGCAAACAAGCGGTGCGCAGTGGACTGCAAGTGGCCGGTGATGTCTTGGGGGTACGGCACCCAAAGAATCCTTGAAACGGCGGGCCAAAGAAGCGGGAGGCGTCTTGGTGGCCAAAGCACAACGCACCGTAGGGAATAAAAGAGCTGCCCCACCGAGACCACGCACCAGTCGACGACCGACCCAGCGACGACGCACATCGAAGAAGACCAAGGATATCTTTTCTTAAAGATGGCTTTCATCCATGCCGAGTCGTGTCCTTCTACCAACAGTGAATTTGATTTATGGACCGTCCCACCTACTCAGACCAGTGCCGAAGAGGGTCAATGGGTGGAACATCTGCCCCTTTCCAGCATTACAGCCACAGGCCCCATTGAATTCACCATCACCAACGCAGATACGACCTACCTGGATTTAGCCCATACGTACCTATATGTGAAAGCTAAAATCACCAATAAAGATGGGACAGTCCTGAAAGCAGAGGCACCCGTGGGTCCAGTGAATCTCTGGCTTCATTCGCTATTCCAGCAAGTGGATATAGCCCTGAGTGATAAACTGGTGAGCGCCTCGACGAACACGTACCCGTATCGAGCCTACATCGAAACGCTGTTATCCTACGGGCGTGACGCTAAAAAGTCGTATTTGACAGCCCCGTTGTTCTACCGAGATACCCCAGGCAAGATGGAAGCGAGTCCTGATAACGCCGGCTACACGGAGAGAGTGGATTTCACAGCAGAGAGTCAATCGGTCGATATGATGGGACGTCTGCATGCGGACTTATTCATGCAGGACCGATACCTCTTGAATGGAGTACCTGTCAAAATACGACTAGTGCGCGCAACGCCTGCGTTTGCCTTGATGGCCCCGAATGAGGACCTCGAGTATAACATTGTCATCCAAGAGGCAAGTCTGTTTGTACGCAAAGTGAAACCCAGCCCAGGTGTACAGTTGGGGCACATCAGAACCTTGGAGAAAAAACCAGCCCAGTACCCGATTCGACGAGTACAGACCAAGGTCTTTTCCGTTCCTAAAGGCAATATGATTGTCAATCAAGAAAACCTGTTCCTGGGGGATTTGCCCAAGCGTTTAACCCTAGCTTGTGTGGAGAACGTGAGTTATAATGGGACTCTCTCGAGGAATCCGTTCAACCTAAAAGCGTTCAACATCAATTTCGTGGCCCTGCATGTGGATGGCCAACAGGTACCGGCACGCCCCTTACAACCTAACTTTGGAACGGACAATTACATCCGGAGCT
Source organism: Hanleya hanleyi (assembly GCA_036873755.1). Lineage (NCBI taxonomy): Eukaryota > Metazoa > Mollusca > Polyplacophora > Lepidopleurida > Hanleyidae > Hanleya > Hanleya hanleyi. The sequence goes on from JAVTVY010006810.1 coordinate 24,089, forward strand.
ATCTGAACCTCTTCACAGCAACCGGCCAAATCAACCAAGACGAGGGAAATATGATCAGTCGAGACGATTTCGGCAGAGGGTACACATTGTTCTGTTTCGATCTGACTCCCACCTTAGACAACGATCATCAACTGAGTCTCATCAAGAAAGGCAACTTACGCTTGGAACTGCACTTCGGGACACCTTTACCGAAAACCATCAATGTGATCTGCTACGCTGAGTTTGACAACATCATTCAAATCGATAAAAGCCGTAACGTGCTGTGTGACTTCGCCACCTAACATGGATACAGACCAGATAACCACGGTGCTGGAGACTGACCCAGGAACACGTAGGGTGTTTCAAGGAGTGTTCGCCCGAGACGTGTTCCCATTAGACCGTGTGTATCCGGCTGCTTACGTCCTGAATACAGACCCGATGGATCGGCCCGGTCAACACTGGGTGGCCGTGTACTTGACAGAAGAGCAGGGTGAATACTTTGATCCGTACGGCCTACCACCCCTCCATCCCGATTTAACAGACTTCATGGATCAAGGCACAGAGACGTGGTGTTGGAATACTAAAACGTTGCAAAGCCTGGACAGTATGGTGTGCGGACAATATTGCTTGTTTTACCTGTACCATCGATGCCGGGGAAGACCCTTATCTACCATCGTCCACATGTTTGACGAGTACCCCAAGGCCGAGGACCGAGATGTACTCGTCTATGACTGGGCCGCCCATCATTTCAATGTACAAGTCCCGTTCTGGGCTTGAATTCTTTCAATGTACATACGCCCGCTGTTCTGGGCTTGAATTCTAGCAAGCCCCTTGTTCTGGGCTTCAGTTTTCACGTGGTTGTTCTCACGTTGTTGTTGTTCACTGAATAAAAAATGAGATCTCACCAAAAAAAAACCCTGTCTTGTGTGTTTTATTCATAATGCATCTGGAGATTCAGTCAAACTGAAATCAGTGGTGTAGGATGGGGCCAAAATATAACCCACCAAGGTTAGAATGCAAGCGCACTATAGTAAAAATAGAGAGCCAATGAAATCAGCCCACAGACCAAGTACGTGTATTTGGTCTAGGTTTGGAGCGGGCATTTCATTGAGGTGCGTGTATACGGTGAGTGAAGAGACTCGTCCAACACGTATAGATTATGACTATAAGTTCTTTGTATTCTTCGAACCTTGCCGAAAGGGAGACCGTTTGACAGGTGACCTTTTGATCCGCGCGTGCGCACTGCCGGTGATGACGCGCACTTCCGGAGAACTCCCGCGCGCGCGCGCTGCGTGCTGGGGCGGACCAGGCCGGTGAAAACGTCCCGGAGGTTGAACATCCGGACGTCTAAGGACGTCTCTTTCAGTGCTCGGGATGTGACCCATCAATACCCAGCAACCCAACAGAGGTGTTAAGACCATGATATAACCTGCTCGGAGCATGGTTAGTACGAATGATTCGGTGGTGGTGGTGGTGTTCAATAAAAAAACTGCATGAAAAAACAAGTGAAGTTCGAAAATTTATTTAGGTGAACATTTTAAGAATGTATGTACAAGTATATAAGAACGTTGCAAACAAGAATTGAGGTGAACGTATGTATAGAGAGAGAGAGAAATCACAGTGAAGTATATAACAGTTCAACCGAGTCCTCGCACTGACGTATATCGAGTACTTATTCAAAAGAATGACAAACAAGTTCATGGTGTAATGTATATATATATAGAGAGTTATTTAGAGTCCAAATATGTATGTCCATTAGAAAAGTCCGGGTATAAGATATGTTCACAAGTCCAAGTAAGTGGTACTGATGCCATCGGCCAACACTTTCCGTTTCGGGTAGAAAAATGTGAAGGCATCTCGTTTCTGGATGTAGGTTCGCATCTGGTGGTCGACGACGCGGAATCCTCGGTTAGTGCCACTCGCACTGGTCTGGCTTTGGAGCACGTCCAGGTACAAGGCTTTGTCAATGTTGGGGTCACGCCGGTTGACTCCTTTGCAACTGAACTTATTGTTTCCATCTCCACCGTAACAGAAGTAGGTCTTGGACGACAGGGCGATCATGGCATCTCCACTCCACTCCAGCTTAAACAGGCCCGGCGTCCGCTTGTCGTACTGGTAATGGTCACGTCGAGGTAGCCACTGGTCCCGTTCCACCTCATACTGTGCGCGTAACTCCGGTTTGACCAGGGACTCCCAATCCGCATTAGAGACGGCCATGTAGGCAGAGTCCGTGTCCATTTCCATGAGTTGCCAATCGGATGGGTGGAAATACACACCCATGAAATCGTAGAGGAACTGGAGCATTCTCAGCTTGGCCACCTGGTATACCATACATCCAATTTGGAGGGGCAGGTTGTAACGAATGACCTTTTTGGCTAAAGAGATTTCATAGGTATCATCATCGATGACGTCGACGGACCGAAACAGAGGCGAGTTGATCTTTTTGCGGGCTTGTTTGGTTGTACAGATATTGACGTTGACGTGCTTGTCTTGGTTGGTGACCGTTTTTCCATAATAACCATTGCCTGTTTCCAAGATTCACCGATGATGGCCTGACTAGGATCTTGATCGCCTTGACGACGGGCAGACGTGACGATGTCGGCATTCCGCGCGAAACAGGCATTGGGCACGTACTGAAGGACTTGGTACACGCGCGTCACTTCGAGGCCATGGCTCATGTACCACTGTAGCAGCGGTGTACCCAGCAAGATTTTCTCTGCCCACATACTCCCAATCAACATTCGACGAGGTTGTTTCAATACGTCATGTTCCTCAGCATAGGCGCCCATGGTCTCTCCAATGTCAGCCCGACCCACCAGCGTGTTCTTGAAGATAGGCGGACACTGGGCGAAGAGGGGCTTGAGATGGTCGGGAACATGGAGGTCGCATTCCACAAATCCATACAGGGTTCCGGAACGAACGGCGTCGAAAAGCTGTGGCAGGGTCAAGAGTGGTCGGCGACTCAACGGGTACTCGCGCGCTTTAAGGAAGTCGCGTAAGTGTGGGAGGGTCTGGCACATGGTGTGAAATTCACACTCCCATAGTTCGATCAGATCGTACCCCAACTCTTTGACGTAATCTCCATTCTCCACCACTTCTGCTCGTAATTCTTCTGCTGATTTCCCACGTCGTTCGTTGAAGCGTCCAGCGCTGAAAGGACATTGGTGGCCGTGCCAGTAACACCCATAAAATTGAAATACGGTCGGTGTTCCTTGTACAAGGGCAAACCCATCGACGGGGAGTCGACGATCTCCTATACGCTTCTCTGTGGCGTTGGTCTGATGGCGTATATAAATTCCCCGTCGATCGGCTTCCCAATCCAACCACTGGTCGGCGAGATGTTTGTACGGCGTACGTTGAGGTGTGAAATGTTGACCGTCTGCCCACCAACGCGTATAATGCCCGCTGGGCATGGGTTGGGCGAGAGACCACAGGTACAGGGCATTGGCGTCAAATCCAATGATTTTGGCACAGGGTTTCCCACCGGGAAGAGTCGTGACATCCTTCTCATGGTAGCGGTGAAAAATAAGGCTAGGTCCGCCGACGATGTTCTGTTTTAAACAATCATACATGTCCTCATCTTTTTGTTGTATCAGTGAGAAGTAGGTAGGACACTCTTGGAAGAGATGGCGAAGCGCGAGACCCGGTAAACTCAAACACTCCTTGAAGATGTCGACGTGCATCTCGCGACGAAAGAGTTGAACCATTTTCTCGGCCGCTTCGAGGAAAGAGACCACATCTAAGTTGTTATACCACACCAGGAAATCTCGCAAGGTGTGCATGTGTTGGTCGTTCCATACCTGCTGTAGTTCCCGGTACGTGTCTTCCGAACATTCCACTTGCTTGAGATCGTCATAGAACGCGTCCCGGGGTGGCAACTGTGTTTCCTCCAAGCGGTCGAGCGTCGATATGTAGGTGTAAGGGAACTTCCCTTTGGTTTGTGCACAGTCATAGGCCTTCACCCACTGATCGTAGCTATAATTAGGTGCTAAGTAGTTCCGTACATCCAGGAAATGGAGTGATGTGGTAGTGAGGGCCATGTGGTTGTTGATCTTTTCGATGACGGACTTGATGGTATCGGACTGGGCCAAGTAAGGGTAGAGAAATTCCTTCACCATGTTCAGATCGTATCGCCCCGAGTTGAATCCGAGCACCGGTAACTGGCTTAAGTATTGCAGGAAGCGGATTTTCAATTTCTCTGCATACGGTTTAGGTAAAGGCACATCCTGCAGTTGCAGCCCACTGTGTTCCATTTCCTGTCTGTCAAATATTTTCCCACTGTGCTCCATTTCCTCTCTGTCAAATATTTGCCCACTATGCTCCATCTCGGACTCTTCATCGTCACTGAACGATACACCCAGTGTAGGAATCCGGTCGTCGAGTTGGTCCAGGACGTCCTGGAACTTGGACACCAATAGTTCTGTACTGGCCGCACTGACTTCCTCTAAGTACTCCATCATCCGGGTAATCAAGTCAAGGGCGTCGCCGGTGGACACGAAACAGACGGGTGCAGCGTCATAGCCAGGTACGTTGCTGGAAATACTGACACTCAGGGGAATATGGCGCTGTGTCCACTGTGTTTTCGCCGAGGCCGCATCCATCGGTTCCAACATCGCCTCGAAATCGTAACATGCCCGGTAAGGAAAATAACGATGCTCTTCTGGTATGATGAGACCTTCATCGGCCAGTTCCTCGAAGATGGTGGGCGTGTTATGGTACACACCGCCAGGAAATTTCCGTTTCACAGTGTGGTCACAAATCTTTTCGTGTGAGTGAAGATTGCTGGAGCGATGAAACACCCGATGGCATTGGGCACAACTGTAGGATTGCGCGTACAGGCTCATATCATAGATCAGGGAAAAATGATTCACCCCGCCGTCGTCAAAGATATTGACTTTCATGGTGGAAGCATACCGTTCTGAAGACCGATGCACCAATTCAGCCACAAATGTGTCATGACCCGCCTCCTCATCCTCCTTCTCTTCCCGTAGTAAACGGTACACAAAGATATTGACGTTGAACAGGGACTCCACGACATCCAAATTCTTGAAAGGGACTCCCCGGAACTGCCGCGGATCTAGGTCTTGTTCCTCTAAATATTGTCTCCAATAGATATTGGCCACTCTATCACAAGCCTGGGGATGACATTCGTTCAAATGAATGGCCAAACACCGGAACAGACATTTCTGGTCTTTGTAGGGTCCCTTTGCGCCTTGTGTTAATGCATACAGTCCTTTTCGATTGCGCAGCCAAGCGGGAAGAATTACAGGGGCACCGATCGGATGATCTCTCATTTTGGTCACGAAAAATGTCACGTTGGTGACCATTTCCACAGTCCACTTGGTATTGGGGCGTTGCAACCGGGCCCATTCCAATGGGTCCAACGTAGTCAGTTGGTCGATGAGGGGCTCCAGTGACGCACGATTGATGATGGTGAATGGCTTGTCAAACACATAGGTATTATTGCTCGGGTAAAAATACCGTACCTGATCCGTCTCTTTGTGCCGTAGAATATAGCCGAATGTCATATTCACTTTGAATGCTGTCACTTGGTCTCTGAAAATGTTCTCGGCATAGTTAGGAAGATACGCGAGGTCCTGTAGCCGGAAATTATACAAGTCTTGAATAGGACGATGACGGTGGAAACATCGTCGGATGGTGCTCCAATGGCGCCGATAGATGTCACTCACAGGGTGGTTTTCGGGCAAGGCGTCAGCGGGAGGCACAGCTGGATCCTCAGGAAAGTCGTGTTCGCCTCTCACATTCTCACGCGCCAAGGGAGATCTCGATCGGTCACGTCGCCTCATCCTGATCGTATATACTCCTGTAAAATAGAGCCGATTTTGACAATGAATCGGTCACGATTTTCTATGGAGGGGCAAGGTCAATAGGACTTGCGCTTTTTATACTACTAAAATGTGAAGTAGATTACATCTTACATAGGCCTATGCATATCACCTTGAAGTATTTTGGGGCATGGTCAGTACTTCCCAGTTTTCCCTTTGTCTACTACTCGCCGATTTTTTTTGATTTTTTTAATTTTTTATTTATTTATTTTCCTCGAGAGCTACAACATGACACCTTCCACGCCCCATTCGAACCCATAGCGGTCCCTGTCTATCCCAAACATACACCCACATAACACCCAAAATGCCTGCTTTCTCTACCACGGCCAGACTGCGCATGCGCAGACCATTGAACACGGACGGGCCATTAGTCCAGTGGGATGCTACTCCACGAGAGCTTCAAAATAAGACCTCAACCGACATCATCGGTTCAGTAGGGGCTCACCTAGACCTCAACATGTCCACCCAATATGCACCTATGCACTGAGCCAGTAGACCTATGGGGTTATATACAGACCTACCCGGTACTTAAAAACAAATTTCATAGCTTTTCCCCAGCGTATTCTACAATCTCACAGCCCATAGTAAAACCCACAAAAAATGACCACCCCTACTTAAGGCAAAATTTATGGAAATGCGCGAATGAGAGGATTGGCCTAGACCGAGTTGTCTCCCTTGCGTAATAAGGTTCAGATGGCGCTATGATTGGAAATGTGCGATTATCCGGGGAATTGTACCAATTGTCATCATATGCGCCATTTTGTCACACAAAACTCTTAAATTCGTGCATCATATTATTCTAGAATGTATTGTGAACACTTTGAGATAAACTGAAACGTACGGATAGGAGAGATCTTGTCTGTTTAGTCAATTGTTGGATCATGTCGTCTGCCAGTTCGTTGTTGGTGCTGGCAGTACTACGCTGTAATCTCAGCTGAGCCATGCGCGAGGCATGGTGTAATTCTTGTTGTTAAAGTCAATGAGTGATTTTGAGCGACAAACTCTATAAATAGTAAGATCGTAGGCATATATAGTGATGGTGTACGGATATTTCATGATGTAGCGGGAATGTGTAACGTAGAACAAATGTACGGTGTCCCATTCCGTGCTCCTTGTCAAGTTGCTGGAAAAATATCCTGGAGGACTGACTGCATATGTGGAGAATTATTGGAGCTTTATATGTCATGAGCTGCTTGAGAAAATACGTGAAATTTGCATTGATAAATGGTCCAAAACCCGCAGTGGACGTCCATTCAATCGCGCGAATGAAACTAAAAATAGAGCTGTTTTGTTGACATAAAAACAGCTGATCCATGTGAAGGATGGTTCAGTTACACGAGAAAATTCTGCCAATATATAAATGCCTACCTATAGATACTAAACTTGGCCGCTACAAGTTTCCATAATATAGGGAAATAACTGTGATGTCTTTTTTCACTGTTCTCCTGAAGACCTAAGCTGAAAAATTTCGAGAAGGGGGGGGGGAGGTAATTTCCTAGCATAGATATTATTAAAAAATAATTTATATTACATACGTGTAAGGTGTTGATTGGTGTTACTGAGTGATACTGGTCAGCTGCATCTCATCAATGAGGCGAACACGGTACTTTTGAAGCTTCACTTGCTGGGATGACTGTGGGCTCAGGCTGGTGAGTAACTGCTACGGTGTAATAGTCTGGTGAATTTGCACTGGTAAAATGAAAAAAAGTAAAAGGTTCTCCACAGCTCATACAAGCGGGCAAGCAGGCTGGCTGGCTGGCTAGAGGTGAAGCAGGCAGGCAGGCAGGCAGGCAGGCTGGTCAGGTCAGGTCAGTCAGAGTGCTCCGCAGGGTAGTGCAATGAATACACCCCACCCCTAAAAATCGCCTGCTTTTATACGTTTTTCTACAATCCGCCATCTTAAACCCACCACCTCCATCCCACCACCCACCACAGCCGCCATCTTAAACCCATCACCTCCATCCCACCACCAACCACAGCCGCCATCTTAAACCCACCACCTCCATCCCACCACCAACCACAGCCGCCATCTTAAACCCACCACCTCCATCCCACCACCAACCACAGCCGCCATCTTAAACCCACCACCTCCATCCCACCACCAACCACAGCCGCCATCTTAAACCCACCACCTCCATCCCACCACCAACCACAGCCGCCATCTTAAACCCACCACCTCCATCCCACCACCAACCACAGCCGCCATCTTAAACCCACCACCTCCATCCCACCACCAACCACAGCCGCCATCTTAAACCCACCACCTCCATCCCACCACCCACCACAGCCGCCACAACACCTATAGATTATGTTTATTACTAGAACGTCAGCGAAATACTAGTACCCATCCTCCGTATGGCAGAACTGTACAACCCAGAACAAGTCTAGACATGCCTTGATCACGTGATCGTCATTGGGAAACCCCCACTGGGGAATCCCCTGCCGTGACCTCCAAGTTCCTCCACACTCCGCCACCGGGGGAACAAAAAAGTAGGTCAAGTTGGTCTGTAATGCTGTTATACTACTACTTACAGGGACCAGGATGTCCGCGTATTTGGGCTTACTTTCTGTCCGCGGAAGCTTCTCCTCGCGATCGCATCACCGCGGAGGAATACATGCCCCAAAGGTCACTTCCGGTCACGTGACGGAACTATAGTGACCTTGACCTGCCGTTTGGGTTAGACCATTCTTTACATAACAACCTTGCACCCCTCCCGACTAAAAGTGGTTTGGCCCGAGGTCAAAGGTCAATGTGCGCCTAAATCCCCTTTACATACTACTGATGAAGACATGCAAAAGGACCGCCAGCTAGGACCCTATTTTGGGGGGGAAGTTATCATGTTGACGATTACGTATGTTTATAGCTGGGTCAAAATTCAACGTTAAAACGAGGCTGGATCGGAACTGGCGACTGTGGGTTGGAACTGACAGCTCTAATTAAGAAAAGTAATCTTGTATTCCATACAGTTCAGTTCATCCCCAGGTGAGTTAGTTTGTTAATAAATTCTATAGACAATTGTACTGCGATCATGATAATGATTTTGCCAATCGAATCATTTCCTTTTGAAACAGATGAAAATTTCCCTTTGATGGGTCGGAACTGGCCCGTCGTCTGTACCGATCCATGCAGGGGAATCTTCAAACTTTGGGGTGAGTTTTCCGATGATGAGAAGACAACGTCCCAACTCTTGCGGGCCTGCAAGTCAGATCAACGGGCCAATCGTGTAAGTATAATTGTTTGGGTATGGTTGTATATTCCTGGAATTCTGATTAAGTTAAATACTTTTATTATACATTTTATCATGATACTGTGAAATATATATTCACCTTTGCCTGCTGGTGTACACACTGACACACTGGCGAAAATCCGTTCTCGTGTACTGTTTGTGACTACAGGTCTACCACAAAATCTAAGCTTGCTAGGCACGTGATGAGCCACAGTGGAGACGGCTTACGATGGTACTATATGTGAAATCTCAGCTTGCTAGACATATGATCCACACAGGCGAAAAGCTATTCGTGTGTACAGTGTGTGATAACAGGTTTTCAAGATCATCTGGTCTTGCATCAAAAACCGTACCCAATGACCTGCCACCGTACCATGGGTGAATTTCAATTTTGGAACACCCTTGCCTTCATGGACAGTAACGCCTGCCAATGCCTAGCTTATATAACGCTTCAATGCCCTGGTGAGATAGCTCAGACGCTCTGCCTTTCTAGATATTCCAAGGAATTGCCACTAATTCATCGAAATGCAGTGACGTCAACGCCCGTGGTTATTCCTTAACGTCCATCCCAACGTCTTAACGCCCTATGTCAACGCCTTAACGCCTTGTCTTAATGCCTTAACGCCCAGTCCTGTTTATATGTAAGAGCTCGGAAATGCGACAGTTGGGTACTCGGAGCTCGGGGATGAGGAAGTTGGGTGTTTGGAGCTCGGAGCCCGGGGATGGGGCAGACGGGAGCTCGGAGCTCGGGATGAGCGCGGCCGCTCGGAGATCGGGGATGGGGCAGTTGGGAGCTGGGAGCTCGGGGATGGGACAGTTGGGCATTCGGAGCTCGTGTTGCTCAAAATGAAGGGAGAACCCACAAACAGGTCCATCATGAAGACCAAGCGTCACTTGCAGGGTATTGGGCTACCATCCACCAAGGCCCTGGATCAAAAATGCGCAAACAACTATTTCAGGAAATGCTGCCTCAATGGTATCCTGCCCTGCCCGACGATGCTTAGGTCAAGACTGAACCTGGCCGAAGATTGAACTTTCTCAAAGGACAGCTTTTGATTGGACAAGAGCCTACGAGAATTGAAAACATACCCAACACAGCTCCCCCAGCGCGGGAATGATGTACTGAGGGGGATAATAAAATAATTGGATTGTCTTCCTTGTTGTTGTTCTTTGTTCAGAATACTGCTTAGCATGTATTACATCTGTGAGGCATCAGGGTGTTTGTGTGCGTGAACAAACAACAGTGTGCTTAGTTAGGCGTCTCTCTCCCTGAGTCCTATGGTCATGCCCATGCTCATCCTATGGGATATATGTACATATGTATAGCGGCTCGCCTATCCCCACTATAGGTCTGTGTTCCATTGTGTTTTTTTCTGGAAAAACTTTTACATGCCACCACACATGACTTGATCAGCCTGGGGGAGTGCTTCACATAGGATACCCTCCCTGACCCAGTACGCCAACTATGGGCCCAACTCGACCCTTCCAATGCCCTTTGCATCTGCACATGCGCAGATAGACGATATTCCCATCCCAATATCAAGTTGGACGCTCCCCCATGAGAGCTTCACGACGACACCTTTTTTTTGCCTGTTTGGAAGAGGTAGAAAGCAACCACCATGCTGGGGGTCTAATAATACCCCAGCCACCAGTCAGATTTTTGGACCGGATTTGCGGCCGCGCATAGCTAAGATTCATAGCGTCTCCCTTCCCTCAACGCTATGCCGACGACAAATACATTTCCCTGTTGGTAACTCGAACATCTCCATGGCGCACGTATTATTACCTTTGCGCCCTATTAGACCTTCATTAACTTGAGAAATTGGGCCGTCATGAATAAAAATACCATAATCGATGTTGTGATCATCCCCTTTAAAACGGGGTCTATTATGACGGAAATGCCCATCTTCTTGACATTCAATTTCAGGGGATTTTGAGGCTCCATATGGATAATTTTAACGTCTGTAATTAATATATGATCGACGAAGGGCCATTTAGTCTGTCATTTCTGTATTTTTATTCATGGCAGCCCATTTTCTCAAGTTAATGAAGGTCCAATCGGGCGCAAAAGTAATAATAAATGCGACATGGAGATGTTCGAGTTACCAACAGGGAAATGTATTTGTCATAGCATTGAAGGAACATCTTCATATTATCCAGCCAATTTCTACGTTCCCACTTCGAATTTCCCTTGATATATCTGGACCCCTTCAATGTTCAAATAACTTATAAATAGACACGAGACGTCACTGATCTCGAAAACATTTGAAATTCGAAATGGGTCGCAAAAGAGCGTTATTGATTGGCTGACTGAATTAGTGGGCACCATATTAGGAGGAAGAACGCCGCTAATAGAGGATGATGTCACTCTATAGATGTGACTTCACTCGCAATCGATGTGTACGTTCTGATTGGCCTTCCGGCCGCGCCAGCCCAGCGTCGCAGGCAATGTCCGGTGCGAACGACCCCCCCTTGGACGCGCCAAAAAAAAAGAGAAAAAAAAGCAAAAAACAAAAACAAAAACAGAGAAAACAAAAACAAAAACAAAACAAAAAAAGAAAAAGGGTAAAGAAAGAAATAAAAAATGTCCGTCTCCAGGCACGTAAGCATGTTCCGTTCCAGTAGTGACGCGTCAGTTCGATCAACAATGGGTTTACCACGACTTTCCGTTTTATGATAATAAAGTGGATTATGCAAGAGCTGTAGCTCTGTTCATGAGACTCCACCCTTGACGGATACTGCAGGGGAACCCTCGACGGATAGCCTAAAGCAGGCGAATTTACTATTCAATTAATCATTAGCACGAACTCGTGTGTTTTTTTCCTTCTGCTCGATGCGTGTGGATTTGATAATGAAGCATCGGCAGCCTCGGTCTACCGTTGGCGATCGGCAGCCTCGGTCTACCGTTGGCGAAGTGCAAAACGGGCAATAAACTGAAAGCTGTATATGTATAAGCTTTGCTGAAGGCTATACTACATTCGTGATACTTCATTTCCGGAAAATATATCAGTTTAATTTTTTTCTAGTCAGTAATTTACCATGGCCACGTTTCAATGAGTGATATTAGTTTCATTTTTCTAGTCAGTATTTCACCATGGCCACGAGATATAGTCCATGATACACAGTTTGATATTCTACACAATATTGTTGTGATATCTTCAGCAAAAGTTTAATGTTCACAGTCATGAAATGACATATGGATCGGAAAGTGATCTGATGATGTTTAGTTTTAATCATTTTAACATGGTTACAGTGGCGTCGGAAGCGGAGGGGCCAGCCCCCCCCCCCCACCCCACCCCTCACTTTTGATTTAGGGGGGCCCGAATATCTTTTGGTCACCCACTGTTCAGCATCCCTAACTGACCATGTCCCCACATAAAAATTACAGATAGAGTGCCAGGACGTGTAGTGGTGTGTTATAGGCCCGTTTTGTTTGTGTCAAACAAGGAAGTCAAATGGAGTCCGGCATATTCTTCAATATCGATGCGGGTTTATGCGAAACAAATGTGAAAATAGAACCATAAATCTATATACATTGTGTTCAGATTTGTTTCCGGGAAAACGGGTGAAACGCATCTCCGGCAACCGGAGACCCCGGACCTTCCGGGGCCTAGGCGGCCCCTGGACCCTCGCCTGTCAGGCTGTGATGATCGCTCATTTTAGCTTTGTGTAAATGAATCGCTATCATATTGGTTCTAATGTTCCATGATGTAAAGGTCATCAGATTTTTATGTGTTCTTTTTATGTGATAAAAAACAGTCAAATGGATTCAGGCATGAAGTATGATTTTTTTCAATATCGATGAGTGCTTATAAATGCGAAACATACGTGAAAATAGAATCATAAATCTGCATACATTACGTTCGAATTTATTTCTGGGAAAACTCTTAGAACGCGTCTCTGGAGATCTGGAACTTCGGAGCTTCCGGGGCCTAAACGGCTCATGGACCCTCGCCTGTTGGGCTGTGAGGATTTCCTTGTTTTATCTTTGTGTGAATGAATCATATCTGTGGGCATATTGGTTTCCCTCCCAAGAACTATAAGTCATCGTTTTGTATGTTTTAAATATAACTAGAACGTCAAATGGATGAAGGCATGAGGTGCGATGTTTTCAATATCGATGCATGCTTATAATCGCGAAAAAAAATCGTGAAAATAGAATCATAAATGTGCATGCAGTATGATCAGTTTTATTTCCGGAAAAACGTTCAGAACGCATCTCCGGCTATCTAGGACCCCGGAGCGGTCCCTGGAGCCCCGCCTGTTGGGCTATGATAGTGGTCCCCCACTTTCAATTACGTTCCGACGCCACTGGGTTAGCCTACGAGGTATATAGGCCCAAAGCTTTATTATTGTGTTTTCAAGATGACAAGAGAATAAAATATAATACTGATATTTGACAAATGACGTGTTAGTTTAATTGTTGGAAATCGTTTGGAATGCATCTCAGGCCATTTAAGGTCTCAGAGCTGTATAATATAACCCTAAATCTGCATACATTATGTTCAGATTTAATTCCGGGAAAACGCTTAGAACGCATCTCCGGCGATCTAGGACCCCGGAGCTTCCGGGGCCTAGGCGGCCCCTGGACCCTCGCCTAAAGTGCTATGATAATCGACCCCCCTGTGAAAAATCCTAGCGACGCCCATGTAGCTGGTGAAATTTATACCTCGGATTTTGGACGCTGAAGGGGTCAGATAAATCAAGGCAGGTTCGAAGTGGGAAAGTAGAAATTGGCTGGATAAAATGAAGATGTGAAGGAAGGGAGACTATGAATCTTAGCTAGGACACGCGCACATCGCCAGAAGTGACATCATATAGTAAGATGTTTGCCTAACATTTTGATTACTTTTCAAGTCTGCATAATACCTCTGTTGACCTAGCGTTAAAAATAATTATCTGGAGAATATTTTCCGTTTATCTGACTGGACAGAGCATGTGAAAAGTAGTTCGCTCATGTGCAAAACTGAAGGAATTGTTCGGCCGGATTCAAACTGAAGCCAACCTGTAACCATCTCGGTCATCTATACGCGGTAAGACTTATGGATGGCGAAGTGTACGCAAATGAAACTGAAGCGTGCGTACGTGGGTTTTCCCCTATACGTCATAGCAACGTAGCAAAGGTCAACTTCCGCTATTGGAGGCAGGGTAACTCAGAAACTCTGGCTGTGATAGGTAAATACAGGGTAAGGGGGCGTGGCATTCCTATCACAGTCAGATTCAGCAACAACAACCAAAAAAATAGACTCCAAGGTTAGCGATGTTTTCGGGCTAGAGGCAGGGATGATAAATGAGCCTGTGAAATGGAGGATGGGTAGAAAGGTGGAATTTCACTATAAAATCTTCTCTGAAAATGCGCCAAATTGCGTAACATGAAGGGTAAACTTTTCGCTTTCTCTCCCCCGTCCCCCTTCATGTTGAATTGCATCCGCCGCGGCTGTATATTATCTATATTTATTTCCCTGGTTTAATTTATCTATTGTTTGGATACCTGGCCCTCGAGAATCTTTCAGGGCAATTGCCATTCGCAGTATTACATTTTTGGCACTCCAGCAGAATCGACAGGTTCGACAACAACAACAATCGACAGCTGTTCCACCAGAACTATATGCGGGTATTTAGACAAGCAAGCTGTCACGGGGTTGTATAAAAACAAGCCGGTAAACCATACTTTAAGGACAGTCTGGAACATTTCTTCTATTTCTTATACATAGAAAGTCATAGTCCAATTTGATGTTTGCGCAGCTAATGTATATCATTCCAAGTTTCGCTCTCGGTGACACATCTCTACCTGTCCACGGCGCACAGAAAGAAACGTGGTAAAATTGGAGAGGTGGACGCGATTTCCCGCCTTTTCTGAATTCTAGATTTGTATTGGTCCAAAGGGTTTGACCTGAAACTCTCGACCTTCACCTTGACAGATGACCAAAATGGCGGATGCCAGCAGCAGTGAAAACTCTGAAACAGACAACAGCAATGTTTTTATGTCAATCATGAGAGAAATTTTGTCTAGTCCTTTAAATATTGGACTGTTAGCTTTATGTGGATATTTGTTATACAAAATCGTGGGTAGTCGAAAGCCCAAGCCCCCCTCAACACCAAGACCGCCGGAGTTGCCCCGCATGAAAAAGAGAGACTTCACTCTGGAACAGTT
>JAVTVY010006811.1:0-39933 GCA_036873755.1 Hanleya hanleyi
GAAACGGCACACGCACACATCGCTAAATTGGACGGGCACTTGTAGTTAAATATTATTTTCTCACCTCATTGTAATGTTGTGTTTCAACAGCAGCATTGCCAGTATTTCATTACGGTTATATCCTGCGTAAAAATACTCTTCAATCAGCGTGCACCGTAAGTCAAGTCAAGGATAATTACGTGTACCAGTATTACAAGCTTCTTGCCAAGACATCTAAACCGCACCAGACAGATGACAAATAAACAGAATTATATTTTTTTCTGGAAGAGGAAAAGTTAGTTCAGTTGGGCATTGAAACACGATATAAAACCAGAAAAACAAAAAGGATATTGTCAACAGTAGTTCCATCTTCACCTAGTGATGTATACTGCAAAGACATCTGAAAAACATATAAAAAGTGCTATTACTGACGATTGTTTGAATGTTCTTCCAGAAGGGGGGGGGGGGGGTGCGTACATATTCCCGCTTGCGGTTTTACTTCCTGCATTGTATAAGAACGAGACGATTTTGTTGTGAATGAATTTGTAGAACCCAGCACAGACAGAACACCATTATACATCGAACTCCGCATACATAGAACACCATATGCTCCCTAAACCTGCACATGCGCAGTTGAAAGACCAAAAGGCGACGTCGCGTTTCGAAAGGCGACGTCGCGTTTTGAAACGCGACGTCGCCTTTTGAAAACGCGACGTCGCCTTTTAAAAAACACGACGTCGCGTTTTAAAACGCGACGTCGCATTTCTTTCCTATCTTTTAACATTGCCAATCAAGACGTAGGTGAAACACGACGTCGCCTTTTGAAAACGCGACGTCGAGTTCCGTTGTGTCGAGTTTTACAATGCAAAAACATAGGAAAGAAACGCGACGTCGCGTTTTAAAAGGTGACGTCGTGTTTTCCAAAAGGCGACGTCGTGTTTTAAAAACGCGACGTCGCGTTTCGAAACACGACGTCGCGTTTCAAAAGGCGACGTCGCGTTTCAAAAGGCGACGTCGCGTTTTGAAAAGGCGACGGAAACTTGGCACAAATAGAACACCATACATGTCAGCTGAACCACTTCGTCTGGCTACAAGCACTGCCCGCAATTGAAAATATCGTTAACACGCTCTCAGCGTTGAGATTACTCCGCAATATATAGGCCCTACCTTCCTTCTTTTCGCTAAAGCCTTTGTTTCATCAACCAAATATATCCCAAAAGTATTTAATAAATAGCTAACTTTTGGAAAGAGAGTTGGAACCTTTGATTTTTCTGATTCCTCAACCGATCTGTTTGTGTGGGAGACTTTGCGCCATGATGAAGTGATTGATCTGTCAAAAATAAGCTCAAACCCAAGTGTTCCCTGGTCTTCGGATCTGTGCTAGAGCATTCGACTGCGGGCAGTGCTTGTAGCCAGATGATAGCGTTCACCTGACATGCGCTGTTCGGTGTTTGACAACGGAAGGTAGAATGAGTGAGCTCTCACCGGACATATGAAATCATGGGAGTTGGGGAGGGGGGAATGATGGTGGCTATACCAAATCAGATGGAAACGTATGATACCAAAACTTTTATTAGTTCACATTTTCGAATTGACACACTTAGTAAGTTTTCCTCTTCTTTCCAATAAACCCCGAGCTTATACATGCCCTTGGACTATGTGCGCTGGTGAGCAATGATCACGAATCTGACAATTGGTTTATCTGTAGAATTTTATGGGAGCCGAAGGGGAGAGGGGGTGGGGGGCGCTTGATTCACAACAGAATGCCTCATTTAATCATTATCAAGCGTATGTTTTAATGGAGGTTAAGATGGTCGCCGCCCCAAATCCTTTTCCGGGTAGAAAACCTAAATTTTCAACCGTGCGTAACTGGGAACGTCAACTTCGAAGCTTGTCATAAATCAGTGGCTAACTCTCCATACTTTTTTTAGCATCGTGTAGAACAAACTGAACTCTACAAAATGACCACTGTTACTCCGTGATATCTATAATATATTACGCTTGAAATAACTTTGCAATTCTCAGGTGAGTGAAGTTAGACTTCAGTTAACAGTTCACAGTTCACAATTCGAGAGAGACCAGTCATTATTTCGTGAAGATATACAAATTCATCTACAACTAATTAACTATTAGGCCTAGAGTGTTCATACTTGGTACAACTAGGGCATAGTCTGAGGGATGCACACATTTGATCAAAATGATCAGTAAGGCTGCTTACAAGATACATGGTGGTGGTTAACGTTTCACGAGTAAGTTGAATGGAATTGTGGAGTTGGAAATGATCAGTAAGCATGCTTACAAGATACACCCCGGATGCACATTTGATAGAAATTGACGTGTATTTGTAGTGGAAGATAAGTATACATGTTATAGTAGTTTACGGGAAAGTTCATTTAGAATGCGTTGGGTGGCGGCACGGTATGTAACTAGTTGACAATGAAACCTCGCTCGGTTGGAATGTGGTTAACGGATTGTCTATGCATGTGTCGTGACGATACTCAGATGAGTTCAATGGATTGTTCTGAAAATTGATGTTAATAATGATTGTTGTGAATGGGGTTATGCAGGCATATAGTGTTTTACCTAACTGTTGTTACCACTAGAACCGTGTAGACTTGAAATGGGCCGTTGCAACAGATAGGCGAATTACTGTCATATGGATAACCACATTGAAGAGGAAAACGAAGTAAATGGGAAGTGAAATATTAAACTTACTACCTGTAGACGCATATGCGACATCCCGAGCTAGGTCTCATGGTATGGCAGCTACATACAAAATTTGAGAAGAATCTAATCAGCCGTTGTCAAGTTATGCTCCAGAAATGAAATGTTAGGACCAACTGAGAAAATTCTGCCCATAGGTGGCGCCACCTGTAGACGCACATGCGCCAAACGCAATCCCAAGCGAGGTCTCATGGTAAGGTAGCTACATACCAAATTTGAGAGGAATCCAAGTAGCGGTTGTCAAGTTATGCTCCGGAAACGAAATGTTACAGACCGACATGAGAAACTTTTGACCCTAGGTGGCGCCACCTGTAGACGCACATGCGCCAAACGCAATCCCAAGCGAGGTCTCATGGTATGGTAGCTGCATACCAAATTTGAGAGGAATCCAAGTAGCGGTTGTCAAGTTATGCTCCGGAAACGAAATCATTTACGGACGGACGTACAGACGGACTGTCCGTACGGACGGACGGACGTACGTACGGACGTCCGGACAAGCTGAAACCAGTATACGCCCCCTACACTACGTGTCGGGGGGTATAATTAGAGAACTCGTCAAGGCCGACATTACAATTCTCTACATTTTAAGCTCCAGTACAGTTGTTTACAGTTGTGTACATCATATCAGGTTCTGACCTCTGACATTTATAATGTTAAATACAACACTTTCATTTTAAGAGTGTATTAAACACAGTTTTTGGTGCAGAATTAAAGTCACTAACGTAACATCTTAGGGAGTGGTTTACGATAACTACTTCTTCATTTGTTGGATGTTTTCAGCAATGCATCTGTAAATGCTTTCATTATATCGTTCCTCTCCTTCGCCACCTGGATGGCTGATTGCTGCAGCGTTTTAAGCTCTTCAAATTGCTGACCTTGCTGGTCAGCAAAGGTAGAAAACCACACAGGGGGCACGCTGTTATTCTTCTTCTTCTTCTTTTTCTTGTCTATCACTTCTTCTGTGTTGGCCTCGCCGTCGAGATTAGCTTCACCTGAATTGGAGATACCTTATACTGAAGATTCAGTGTCAAAGCAGAAGTAAAAACGGGGCGTCGTTTTATGATCCATGGAAACATGAACGTGAAGTGCAATGTGTTATGTTTCATTGAGTACTAATTGTGATGGCCCATGAGGGGCAATCATTTTTCCATGTTTTCTTTCATTAAATTTTGCTTCTCGTGTTATTTGTGAAACGGTTTATCACAGACATTGTTCAACTTTATCAACAGTGAGCGGTGTCAGACTACTCTCACATTTCTCGAATTATCCTGACATTTTTGCCAGGTTAACATTCGCCAATACCCAAATCAAGATTATTGGAACCTTTCAAATGATGTAAGCTGAAGACCTACCTTGTTAAGGGCCTGAACTATTGATGATCGCCATATTTATCTATCCTAGCTAAGATTCACAGCGTCTCCCTTCCCTCACCGCTATGCCGACGACAAATACATTTAACTGGCGGTAACTTAAACATCTCCATGGCGCACTTATTATTACCTTTGCGCCCTATTGGACCTTCATGAACTTGAGAAAAAGGGACGCCATGAATAAAAATACCACAATCGATGTTGTGATCATCATCCCCTGTATACACAGGGTCTATTATGACGGAAATGCCCATCTTCTTGACCCTCGATTTCAGGTGATTTTGAGGCTCCATAGGGATAATTTAACGTCTGTAATTAATTTTTGACCGACGAATGGACATTTAGTCAGCCATTTCTGTATTTTTATTCATGGTGGCCCATTTTCTCAAGTTAATGAAGGTCCAATAGGGCGCAAAGGTAATAATAAGTGCGCCATGGAGATTACAACACATATAAGAGAAGTGGGAAGAGGTGCCGACATACTGACTGCGTCACATGACTTCACAGAATAGTCTTCTGGTTAACCTATTCTAAAGCACATACCAAGAATCTAACGATTCGTGATATGTGTTGTATCTCAGGTACGCTTTTATTGTACCTGTTCATGTGGCAACTTGGATGATATGACCACACGGCCCCTAGCACCGGCATAAGCGGTATTAGATACAAATCTAGAGAGCTATGATGGAAATGCTCTGACAACTCGTATAATGGGAATTGGTGAGCTGTTTCGCTGTGACAACTCGTACATTGGAGATTGGTGAGCTGTATCGTCGTCAGATGTAAATGACGGCATTTAACACAAAAGACTAGTCTGTAAGGCCCGATGTCGACCCAGCATCAACTTCCCACAAGTGCCAACATATATCAAAGACCAAAAGGTCTGTACAGGGGGCGGGCCTCGGGGACGAAACGTCCACCAGCAGAATCTCGCCATATACAGGAAAAAATTACAACACATATAAGAGAAGTGGGAAGAGGTGCCGACATACTGTTCGAGTTACCACCAGGGAAATGTATTTGTCGTCGGCATAGCGGTGAGGGAAGGGAGACGCTTTGAATCTTAGCTATATCTATCCATGCATTGGAGGGTGTATACACTATAATACACAACAAAAGTTGCTGCCAGCTTTACTTGGCCTAATTTTTTTTAATTTTTTTTATTTTACATGTTTATCTATCGACCTGTATGACTTGGAACTGTAAATACACAATGTATATAACCTATTTTAATTTAGTGAAGAGACAAACCTCTTTTGTACTTAATTGCATGTATTGTTAATCATATGATCCATCGAGCTCTCGGAATTATGAAATTGACAGAATTTCACTATATGTACAGCACCGTGATCTCGATCATATATTCACCTTATACACGTATTTACTGCATATATTTATATATACATATCGTAAATAATTACAGCAGAAACTGAACACCTGCATGTATCTTTTTTTACCCTGCTGTAGCCAGTCGCATACTTTCTTAAATATTATCAGTTTGGGATAGAACAAGCCCCCTGGGGTTTTATTTTCGCCATTTATACAGCCGTATTAGATATTATGTTTGTATATACATTTGATGAAATGGTGAATAAACAATCAATCAATCAATCAGATGATGCGCCCTTTTTTCACCACGTATAAGTTATTTTACATGGATATATATTTATGCACCTTGTGGGAGAGAAGACACTGTCCGCTTTGGCCTGACAGAGGGATCTCCTGTCAGAAGGTCGTCCATTAGGTCGAAATACTCCCATTTCCGCCTCCCCCTTCCAGTCTTATCGTTGCCGTCAACTATCAGCTTGTACCTACAGTTTCAAAACAGAAACCTTACTTACTTGTGAAATGTTGAGTAGTTCCCCCAGGAACAGGTTTTCTTTGTTGGCGCTCATATTTCCAGCAGACACAGAGAACACTTTGGTTTGTACACGTCGGATAGGGTACTGGGCTGGTTTTGTTTCCAAGGCTTTCATGTGTCCCAATTGAACGGCTGGATTCGGTTTCACTTTTCGGACATACAGGACTGCGTCTTCGATGACAATCTTATAGTCAGCTGCATGCCCCTCTACGTTAGTGGCCATCAAGGCGAAGGTTGGAGGCGCCCGTATCAGTCGGATTTTGATGGGGATCTTGTTCAAGAGGTATCGGTCTTGCATGAACATGTCTGCGTGCAGTCGACCCATGAGATCCACCACGACGCCGTTCGCGGTCAAAGCCTTCCGTTTGCTATATCCCGTATTGTCGTTCTCTGCGCCCATGTGCTCGGCTTTGTCCTGGTAGAATAAAGCGGCTGTCAGTTGAGATTTTTTAGCCTCTCGTCCATGCGACAACAGCGTCTCGATGTAGGCTCGATAGGGGTACGTGTTGGTCGAGTCACTGATGAGTTTATCGCTGAGAAATATATCCACCTGTTGAAACATCGAATGCAGCCAGAGATTCGTCGGGCCCACCGTTGCTTGGTCGGCGATTCTGGTGCCATCTCCATTGACGATCTTGGCTTTCACATACAAGTATGTATGGGCTAAATCCACATAGGCCGTATCCGCATTACTGATGGTGAACTCGATGGGCCCTGTTGCGTTGATGCTGGACAGCGGGAGATGCTCCACCCATAATCCTTGTTCGGCACTGGTCTGTGTGGGCGGCACGGTCCACAAATCAAATTCACTGTTGGTGGAGGGGCAGGACTCGGCGTGGATCAAGGACATGTTTTAAGAAAAGATATCCCGGGTCTTCGATGTGCGTCGTCGCTGGGTCGGTCGTCGACTGGTGCGTGGTCTCGGTGGGGCAGGTCTTTTATTCCCTACGGTGCGTTGTGCTTTGGCCACCAAGACGCCTCCCGCTTCTTTGGCCCGCCGTTTCAAGGCTTCTTTGGGTGCCGTACCCCCCAAGACATCACCGGCCACTTGCAGTCCACTGCGTACCGCTTGTTTGCCGATTGCTTTCACCCCACGCGTCACCAAGGGCAGGAACGTTTTGACGATGCTCCCGAGTATGTTCCCCAGTCCATGTCCACGTTGCATGCGTGCACCACTAAAAACCGGAAAGCCACCCCCGGCCTGTTGGGCATAATAGTCCATATAGCTGCGTGCATCGCACTCGTAAGGCACCTTCATTATACAAAGTGGGGAGCACGTGCTTGTCGAAAATGAAGTGTCACCACCACTTTCCCGCGTTCGAATGCCACCGGTCGTCCCGTGTCATCTCTTATATCCACCGTGATCGTGTTGATGTGGGTTTGTCGTACGGGCAGGTAGAGCATGTGGGTGAAACTGTGGGTGACTTGATCTCCATACAACTTTTTAATGGGCACCACCCGTAACAGAAGTGTGTTGATATCGCCCACGATGTGGTTGTCCACCACGTCCGAGTAGACGTAGAGTCCGTACATACCCGACTTCATATCCATCGGGATCTCGCCTTGGTGGGCGGTGGGACCAGCGAACGTCCGTAGATCGAAGCCCAGCATTTGCTGTAGGATAGGACTCAGTACGACACTCGCGTTGGCGGTGACGATAAGCTCTGCCTTGTCGTTGTGTGCGTTGTAATCGAAGTTCACGTGATTCTTGAAGGGATAGGCTTTGATGGGTTTTGAAGTATTCGTGACCTCCCGTAGAGCCTTATAATGCAACAGTCTTGACAGCCCACCCATGAACTCCTTGGGAGTATCGTATTGGCCTTCGGGGAGGGTGAGTCGGGTGTCTTTTCCTTCGTAGGTCACGTCGTACCACACTTCATTGGCTCGCATGTTGTACCACGAGTAAGGGTATTGGATATCCACGAGGCCACATTCCCATCGTCCAGGTAAATGCAACGGTTGCGGTAACTGGGTCACGTACTTGGCCACGGTGTTGTCAGGAAACACATCCAGCGAACTGTTACTGGGTAGGGTGAGGTAAAACATGGCGACTGAGCTGTCCTGCTGCTGCTGTTGGTTTTAATAGGTGTTCCAGGCCTTGGGCGGTTGTGTCCGGCGTCGTGTTCGTCGCGTTGACTTGTTACGTGTCACGGCTCTGGAGATGTGGGGTGTCCTGATCAAGGGTGGTTTTTTAAAGGTCTGAAAAGAAGGTGCCCGTTGTGCTGGTGGAGTTTTGGGGGGTGAATCCGGTTCCCAGTCGGATTCCCAAGAAGGTAGTGGGCCACTCGGCGATTGCTGGGTTCGCTGCATAAAGGCCCAGCGGTGGGGGTTCCCCACCAATTCCTGTGGTACATGCATGTCTTTCAAGCCTTGAGCAAAGACCTCCCATCCTCGAGGATCCGTGTGCGACCTGCGTTTACGCATTCAGACCATTCACTAAATCCGTCATGTGGGTCCCGGGGACCACCTGATTCTGTACCAGTAGTTCGCCTTTATCATTCCAAGTCATGTTAGGATTCTGTTTCATCCGTTGTAATACCAGGCCAGCTTGTTTCTTGAATGATGCAGGTACACTCTTCAGGACCTCGTCTTCCACCCACTGTGGGGCTGTGGGGGCTACCCCTGGTAATGGCGGCTGTTGGAGCGATGCTGAGGTCGGCGGTGTGTCACGTGGTGGTGGTGGTGGTGGTGGTGGTGGTGGTGGTGCTGGTGGTGGTGGTGGTGGTGGGGTAGAGAGGGTTTTGTATTGGTCCATGAACGTCACGTACCGTTGAAGCGTCTCATTGTACCGTTGTACTTTCTCACTGTCGCTTAACCCCGGTCTCTGTAAGATCTGTTGCATCTCTCCATCGAGGGTGTTTATGGTCTTCACCGTAGGTGGGACAGGGTAGGGCGATTGGAGGTTTTGAAGGAATCGTGGTTCGACGAGGACCATTTTTCGTGTGGTTCATTGTCGGCCGAAGAGTCCACACCCAATACTGGACCCAACACGGAAGCGGTAACGGTGCTAAGATGGCCCCGAGAAAGCCGCTCTGCTTAACACCTTTTTCTTTTGTGTTTGAGGGACCCGCTTCTGGACTGGGTTCGGAGACCTGTCTTATGCTTGGCCAACTTGGTCTTCTGAGCCGGAGTCAGTGGTGCGTTGCCTTTTAACAGATTGTACCCGATCTCGCACAGACAGCGTACAAGGTCAGGGTCCGCACCGCGTACAATGGTTCGGACCAACTCGGGTGGGGCCGTCTTCAATACACGGAGCGTGGGAGCGTGTTTCCGTACTCGCGCAGACATCATGTACAACTAATGCTAGAACCCACAACTCTGCTCTTTTTATCTACCTCAGAGAACAGAGACAAAGTCAACCCTGCTGTGGTATTCATTCCTTTTATTATCCCCATCATCAAACACACGCTCCAGCTGGGGGCGCCACTGTGGGGGTGTTTACATTATTTTTGCATGTACACGTGGTGGGCCTCTCCGGAAAACATCCGGTCCGTAGTCGAATGTGTTCGGGGGTGGCTTGCTTGAGGTCGAAGAGCATATACCCGTGCTGAGGGGTTGTGGCATCTTTAAAGGCTTCCAACGCAAACGGTGTGCGGCCGGGATAATCTGTCTCGCCAGGTGCAGCAGTTGAGTGGTATGTCTCGGGTTTTTGAAGACCACCAGGTAGTGGGCATTTAAGCTGATGTTCCGATGTTCTTTGTTTTTACTGAACAGATTCTGCACAATGTAGATGATGCTGAGCCGTCGATGATGGCTGCCTTTGGTAAAGAGTTGGGTGACCCGCGCATCCGCCTCCGCCATGAGATCATCCAGAACCACCAAGGTGTCCGGTTCCAAATCGGCCAGGTTGGGTAGGCCTTCCACGAACGTGATGTGGGGCATTGCTGCATACGCTTCCTGCCATTCTCCATAACACCACACGATTCGGGCAATAGGTGGGGGGGTGATCATGCTGTCGGCGTGTTGAAGGAGCTTCCGGACGAAGTGCGTTTTGCCGGAATCCGTCGGTCCTGCGATGAGACACGTGAAGGGATGCTGCCACCGAGGGTCCATGGTTCGAGGTGTATCCGTTGTCGTGGTAACCCGCTCTTGTAAATTTCGTACGAGTGAACTGGAGTGGTGGGTACAACGTCGGTGGTCGTTGTCTGGTCACTGCGAGTGATGATGGTGGTGGTGGGTACAACGTCCGTCGTCGTTGTCTGTTCACTGTGAGGGATGAAATCCGGTGGGTCTTCAGACGTACTGGGTGTACTTGGTGTAGATGTGGAGCTTGGTGTGGAGCTCGACGTGGCTTGTACACGGGGTGTGGTGGTGACTGGGCTCGATACGGGGTTGACTGGTGCTCTCTGTAGACTGGTTTCACTGATGGCTGGTGTTCTCAGTTGGTTAAGTAGCGCGCTGACATAGGCTACGTCGTAAAATACACCTCCGTACAACACACTCAGCAGGGTTAGCAGTATCACCACAAAGCCCACTTGCGCTTTGCGCGTTTTGGGAGACGCTGTGTTCAGAGGCAGCTGCTGTTTGTCCATAGCACTGTGGTTGGACGTGGAATGAAGGATGACGGCAGTGGTGTCTGGCTTTATAGTCGTTTCACCTGGTTGGCAGCGACCCAGGAATTGAAGGAACTGGGCCAGCCTTGCCATTTGACGAAATGAAACAGCTTGCCACGTCGACGTTCCGTTTTCAAAATCTGCTCCACCGTGTAGTAGTCTTGCTGTGTTTTTACGACAGGCTGTAATTCCATCTCGTAAAACGTCCCTAGCAACGGTTACCCTTGAAGATCTTCCAGTTCATAGACTCGCTGCTGTTGGGGTAGGCGCCGTTTAATCAGGAAGTGCTCATCGCTCCAGTTGGGCAAGTAACTTTTCTCAAATTGACTTTTGGCTTTACTGATCCGTACAGGGTCCCTGACCTTGTACACCGCCTTCGGCGTTCGCTGCGATTGCCTGGGGTACAAAACACGCCGGACTTGGGCTTCATTGCGTTGGGTCACGGTAATGGGGGCTCTCTCTATACTCCGATGATAGGCTCGATTGTACCCACTCACAAGTTTCGGAAGAACATCGATGTACCGCCTTGTATTCTTATAGGTGAAATATTTATACATGCGGCCTTTGAATGTCCTGTTGAACCTTGCCACCACGGAAGCCTTGGTCTCGTTGTTCGTATGGAAGAAAAACACCTTCTGGGCTTTCAGAAACTGTTGGAACGGTCTGTTGAGAAATTCCGTGCCTTCCTCGGTTTGCAAATACAAAGGTTTGCGCCCGGTCTTGAAGATATCTTTGAACGCCGCTATGAGATTCGCCCCCGTTTTCGTCCGGATGGGTACCACCCACGCATACTTCGATAGGATATCGATGCACGTCAAGATATACCGATTTCCATCGTTGTGTTTGGCAAAGGCGCTCATATCGACCAAATCCGCTTGCCACTGGGCATCTATTCCTCCCACGATGACCCGGTTCCGTAGAAAATGGCGACGGACAGATCGATGTAAGGTATAGGTGTCTTGTTTTCTTAACCAATCTCGGACTTGGGCACGTTGTATCCCCTGGGGTTTGGCCGCTCGATAGAGAGCCGACAATGCACTATAGGCCGCCGGACTGTCGGGACTGTAGTATAAGTTATCCAACACCTTCTCCCAGCGCTTCATGGTGACAAATGATGATGGACCCTGGCTCTATCGTTTATTTATAACGGATATATCTTGGGCCGGAGTTTCTTTCTGATTTTCTTCGTTGGCTTCCACAGTGTCAATGGTAAATGACCAGTCCAACTCGTCTGATGACCGCTTGATAAGCACTTGATCCACATCTACCACGGCATCTTCCAATGCAGACCATAGATCAGGGTGAAGGGTAAAATGCACTGTACCCCCATCTAGCCGAGCCAATTGAACAAAGAAAGGGCCGCGTCGGATGTACACATCGTGACACAAGTGGATGAGGTCGCCGTCCAGTTCACCAGACAACACCCGTTCGAATTTGGTCCACCCCTCCCGGGACAGACCAATGTGGGCCGGGCACGGTAGTGTAGGGTCCGCATCACAGATGTCTCCCACCTCCTCCATGGTATCGACCTTATCCGCATACACGTGCAGGAACACCTCGGGGGTCAAGCTGAGATACGCCAGTATTATTTGCTCCGTCATGGTCAGTACGTGAATGGTACCAGATTTGACTGTCTCTCGTATTTATAGGGAGGAGCCCGTGAGATCAAAAGATCAGGTGGTCATGTCACTGGGCTGACTGAGTCTAGCCGGATAATCAATGGCCTCGTCGTCTGGTTCATGGCTAGACATTTGTTCATTGGGTTCTGCCGCTGCTTCTCCCAGGGCACGAGCCCACTCCAACTCGTCTGATGACCGCTCGTCCGGTGTAAACAGCTGGTCCACGATAGGCACCACTTTCTCGATGGCTGTCCACAGATCGGGGTCTAGGGTGAAGCTTCGCGTAGGGTCTTGGTAGCGGCCCAGGCGTGGGAAGAAGGGTCCACGGTATACGTAGATGGCATTGTCTATGTGGATGAGGTTTCCGTCGAGCTCGCCGCTCAACACCCGTTTAAATTTGGTCCAGCCGTCACGAGGTAGCGTCACCGTATTCGATACGGTCTCAGCGGGTGACCAGCAAACATCTCCACGGTCTTCCACGAGGGTGACTTTATCTTCATAGACGTGTAACCCCACCTGGAGTGTAAGGGGCAGGATGGCTCGTAGGACGGGTGACATGCTTGCTCCAATGACGAACGGTGAATGACACACACTCTGTCTGACACTCGTATTGATAGTGTCAATGCCATAGCACCAGGGTCAATAGGGCACAGACTAGTGTGAGGCCAACCAGCCGGCACTGGTTCCGGCGTGAGCGCTCGTGGTCCATAGCCCGAGCATCAAGGATGGCTGTCATAGTCCAGTAGTGGTGAGTGATGGCACGCCTCTCCATCGAGTGCACTCTGTGGAGGACCGCTTCTGTGAACTCGTTCAAGATCTGGCGTCGCCCCTCGTTGTCGTCGCCATCTGCATACATGGACCGGACCACTGCTCGGTAACCCGTGAATGAATTCACCGCGGTGGCATGCTGTAAAATGCGACTCGCATAGGGCTGGATCTCCGCCATGGCTCTGCAACCGTAGAAATGAAGGTGTAGGATCCAGAGAGACGTGTTTTATAGACCAGGTCACACATGCGCGCCTAGACGTCGGGTGTAGTCCGTGATACGTACTATTCTGATGGGTTACTCCAAAAAAGAGAGCAACAACAACAACACAGATTACAGGTCAATCCTTTTATTATGCGGTAATAAAATCCTTTTCGGTAAAGTCCGTGTCTTTTCGGATCGATGACGTGCTTGTCTATCATCCGGGCACTTCGCGTCTGCGCCTGCATTGGGTATGTATGAGGGTCTTCATGTGCGCGCGTGCAATGCGGCTCAGTGGTACACCAGTACACCAGTCTCGATCCTCGACTTGGGGTAGAGTGTGCTAAAAATAGATTACCAGCTAGCGTGCTATAAAAGGGGAGCGGCCTTGCCATTTCATCAGACTCTCTGTCAACCACCAAGATGTTCACTTGCACAACTTGGCAGAAGCAGTTTACTCGTCTAGATAATTTACGACGCCACGAGGCCTCCACCCACAACGATGCACGGTATACTTGTATAACCTGCGCACGGTCATTTAATCGGGAGGATCAGTTACTGCGCCACGAACGTTCATTCCACGAGGGCGCGACTGAACAATGTAAGGACTGTGGTCAACTCTTCAAACGAAGCAGTCAGTTGCTGCGACACCAACGGTTGATTCATGTCCCGTCTCCACGGTTTTGGCGACAACTTCCTACTGAAGAGGAGCCGCGGAAGGTCAGACCCAGTGAAGATAAGCCCGGGGAGACGAACGCCACTGTTGATGCGATGACGGAGAGCCCGCCTATACCCACAGTTGGGAAGAGCCTGGATTTCCAGCCGGACCCCACCGTTACGGTTTCGAGTCATACGTCATACATCGAACATTTTCTGGACGAGCCCATAAATGTTCCTAGCGATATCTTACCCGAATATCATCCAGAGAGTGACATCTCTCGGCGCCATTGGACCATGACACGGCACTGTTTCCACCGTCATCGCCCTATTCAAGATATCTACAATTTCCCACTGACCAAGCTCACCCGTCTACGCAGCTACGTGGAAACCATCTTCAATGACCAACCTACGGCCTTCACGTTAAATGTAGCATTTGGGTACATCTTATGCCATAAGATGACGGGTGAATTACGCTATTTCTATTCCAGTGCCATCCACCCAGTGTACGACCAACCGTTTACCATCATTGACCGGAGGTCACTAGAGATGATGCTGGACCAAGTGGAACAATTGGATGTCTTGGGATGGGTCCAACAACAACGCCCCAACATACAATGGGTGGTAGAGAGGGTAACCAATATCACGTTTTTCCTGACCAAGCTGACCGACCACCACCATCGGTTGAATGCGTCACCTGCGCACTGATGAATACCATAACATGCCGCACATACTCTCTATGTCTACATGCTGATCGTTGACTTGAGCTCAGTAAACCCTTGTACCTCATGTGACGGTGCGTTAAATAATAAAACATGGTGTTTGATATTTCAATTTGTTTTGCTGTGAACATACTAAAGATACCCAGGGCGGCTCCCTCAGCCTGGGTATGATGTAACATTGGGGATAATAAAATATATAAACATTGCTGAACTTGTTGTTATTCACGACAACCGCTATCCGATTGTATAATACTCCGCGCGCGCGCGCACTGCCGGTGATGACGCGCGCGCGCGCGCTGCGGCCGGGGCGGTGGGAGGCCGGTGCGGGCCGGGGCGGGCCGGGGCGGTCCGGGCCGATTTCGGTCACGTCGCCTCATCCTGATCGTATATACTCCTGTAAAATAGAGCCGATTTTATTTCTTTGGAGGGGCAAAGTCAATAGGACTTGCGCTTTTTATACTACTAAAATGTGAAGTAGATTACATCTTACATAGGCCTTAAGGTCGTGATATGCATATGAAGTATTCTGGGGCATGGTCAGTACTTCCCAATTTTCCCTTTGTCTACTACTCGCCGATTTTTTATTTCTTTATTTTTTATTGATTTTATTTATTTATTTATTTTTTTCTCCGTTTTATTGTGGAATGCAGGTATTCAAATGATTTGACAAATGGTAGTCTACAAACGATGTAAACATAAGGAAAATTATTTGAGAAATTGTAGTTTGTTTCAATCAGCTGGTATGCAAAAGAATCTCATAGCGGCGTTCCAGGACAGCTTCAACACTGGACGCAAATTGTTTCCTGCAAGATAATAAAATAAAAAAGGGGAGAAAAAAGTCCGCGCAGGTGGGACTCGAACCCAGGTGTTCTCGATCAACAGCTCAATGCGTTTCCATTGAGCCACGACCATGTTGCTTTATAAAGATGTTAACTTCAACCAGAGTTGTATGGTTGGAATAATTCATTTGTTCATTTGAATTAACGTGGTACTACCACGATAAAAAACATGCTAAAAAAATAACCAGGCCAACCCAAAGATAATATATGCCACCCTACGCTACGTAACTGTTGCTAAAACCATATAAGGGGGTTCCCGGTAAATTTGAACAAATGATGACGTCATGACCGAAATATCAACAACGCAGTTTCTACCGAGGCCGTGTCTTGGCCAAAACCGCGATAATGTCGGTGTGAATTTCAATGGATGTAGGCGAAATAAACGTAAGCTATCCTTCTATCACACACACACACAAACTCATGTTGGCCGCTCTCAAATTTTCGTACAGGGCTTATTTTCCGAACTTGTGCGAGCCGTGTGCACGAAAACTATTTTCTCATCGCATGGGCGGAAACAACTGCCGATCTAAGCAAAAATATTACTTCAAAGGCAGCAACCGAGGCAGCAAGGTAAGCCTGAACAATTATATTTTCAATGAATACAAGGTTGTCTTGAGAAATATATCTCAAAATATGATTAATTAATGATTTTCCATCATGACAAACGAACACCGACTTCCAACAAATATGGCGGCGGGTATTCGAAGCTCGAAGTCAGAAAATTGCCAAACTTCAAAAATTCAGATCTCATCAATCAGAACGTCTTATGTGCTCACAGTTATTGACTATATCGTAAAATATGTATACTTGCTAACCTTAGTTGGATTCGTCATGAAATCATTTAGAAATAAGTAATTCGAGCACTTTTTGTGACATAGCAAAACGAAGATGACAGCCGTTTCCCTATATACCGGTACGGTACGCTGCGATGGTTTACACGAAAAACCGGCTCCGCTATAAAAATCCATAGGCCCTATCTCCGTAAATATGAAATGTCCAAACTTTTTACGTCAAGACAATATTCTCTTATATGTGTACTTCCTGTTTCCCGCAGGAATTTATGCAATATAAATTCTTTCCGCAATAAACTTACAATTTACTGGCAATGGTAACGAAATTCTCCGTCTCAATTTGAGCTTCTTGTACGTCGGCGGAACGCCAAGATCAAAGAGCGCGTGCAGCAACGTAGCAGAGCACCTGAGGGTCTAAATATAGATCGTTTGTTTACATATATCAGCTGATCGTGTCTGATATATAACAAACATATAACAACAGTACTTTCCGTAATATCTGAATAGTTGATACTCGACCAAGAATTAATTATGACAGAAAAATTGAAGAGATTGTGACGTCACCCAGGAATGAGACGCTGGAAGAAATTTTGTGTTTCTTTTCCAATTTTAAACCGGTGTCATTTTGCAATAAATGCGAGTGCACGTATAAAATTTATTTGAAGTTGAACTGGGGCAACTGATCGTGTAGCATTTAAAAATTTAGAAGGGTAGCGGTAGACTAAGCCACTATTTTAATGATTTTATCGATTTTTACACCCGTAACGTTATGGTTAGGTAGTGTAGAAAACCCGGTACACTGGAAATAAATCGGTTTTCCTGGATAAAAATACGTCAAGTATGTTCCTCACAGCCTTATAATGTCACCCTGAAAATTGCAGCTGGTTTATAGAAAGAAAACTAGGAAATTCTATCGTATCACACGGCTACGGTAACACAGCACTATACAGTGTGCAGACAAATGTGAGTACAGCTATGGGTGTCAAATGGGGGTGTGTTACAATAGCCCCGTGTGATACGATAAAATTTCCTAGTTTTCTTTTCGATAAACATGCTGCAGTGAACTCACATTTATTGCAAAAAATGAGACCGGTTTAAAGTTGAGAAAATAAAAACACAAAAACATTTTTAGCAGGTACCACCATCTTGGACCCACTCACACTG
Source organism: Hanleya hanleyi (assembly GCA_036873755.1). NCBI lineage: Eukaryota > Metazoa > Mollusca > Polyplacophora > Lepidopleurida > Hanleyidae > Hanleya > Hanleya hanleyi. Next base: position 17,247 of record JAVTVY010006811.1, read on the forward strand.
GCCGCCATTTTGGTCCCACCACCTCCACCACCCACAAGGCCGCCATTTTGGTCCCACCACCTCCACCACCCACACTGGCCGCCATTTTGGTCCCACCACCTCCACCACACCACAAAGCCGCCATTTTGGTCCCACCACCTCCACCACACCACAAGGCCGCCATTTTGGTCCCACCACCTCCACCACACCACAAGCCGCCATTTTGGTCCCACCACCTCCACCACACCACAAGGCCGCCATTTTGGTCCCACCACCTCCACCACACCACAAGCCGCCATTTTGGTCCCACCACCTCCACCACACCACAAGCCGCCATTTTGGTCCCACCACCTCCACCCCACCACAAGCCTCCATTTTGGTCCCACCACCTCCACCACACCACAAGGCCGCCATTTTGGTCCCACCACCTCCACCACACCACAAGCCGCCATTTTGGTCCCACCACCTCCACCTCCCACAATGACCCCTGTGACCCCTGTTCACATGCCTTGATCACGTGATCGTCATGGGAAACCCCCACTGGGGAATCCCCCACTGGGAAACCCCGCCCCACTTCCGCCTCAATGTGACGTCATTAAGTAGGTCAATAAGAGTCAATTTCCTCTTTGTATACTACTATGGTCGGACAATCCGCCTTTTGCGCTATTCCTAATGCCGGTTTCGGCCGCAAGGTGGCGCTAGCGCTCACGGCACTTTGGTCTGTTCCGGTTTAGCTGTCTGCTAATGTAAACATGTGCAGGAGGGAAGGCGGGTATTGTATTTCGCCTCGTTTCGTCAGATTTTCTCACTGATGGAGACGTCCTTGGTTGTTTACGTAAGTATAGTCATCAAGTCTAAGTTTTACTCGTTTGTACAAGCATAATAAGAGCCGCTTTGTCAACAAATTGGGCAATCAAAGGTCGTCGTTGTTGTTGTTATTAAACATGGTGGGTGGCCGGCAGTTCAGCCTGATTAAACCACATTCCACTAAAAACAATCAGCAGGGGCCAGTTTGTTTGATCAAGTACTATGAGAAATAATCGGATTATTAGTTAACCCGACTATCATGTAGCTGTTAATGTAGCTGAATGATTATAATGTGATAAACAAGAACCCACCCCGCCTCAGTTGAGACTGCTGGTAGTGTTTCGTAATTTTATTGTGAAAAGACACACTGAGCAGGAAATTAATGTGCCATATGTCTTCTAACTTCTCATAAATATTGAGGAAGTAGTTTTTGCACTAATAGCTACTTATTTTTAATTTTTTAATTATCTAATTATTATACCATGTATTCCTTCTGCAAAATGCATTGAAACAAATGTATATATATATCTACATATTCCTGTCCTGTCCCATATGATACAGGCACATCGAAGACCACAGACGAGTTGGACAAGACCTGAAACAGAAGACGGATGACGACTACAAGAATACCTACAGCGCCTAGAGTGACAACGCCACATAGCAAGAACACCCAGAATCAGAATACTCGACCCTAGACCACACCGGGCACGCTACCACTTAGATGTTACCGAACTGACACCTCAACACAGAATATGATCCTTTGACTTTCACGTAATATAGGACGTAGACCTGCCGTTCTGTACCCCACTACACACTCCAAGCAATTGTTACAGGCACAGATTTCTGGAAGGACCCACCCTGTTCCCAAGGGCTTCGTTAGGGAAGTCGTCTCGAAGAACCCTGAAAACGCCCTGGTTCTCCCAGTTTTTACCTCCGTCGATCAGACGGAGGTCTAGGAGCGCAACGTGAAATCTCCCGCCAAATAATTGTCATATGGGGAACCCACGACTCATAGTATTTCCAATAGGGATCGTCATGGTTCCCGACGAAATCTTGAATATTTTCTTTGGACACAAATGAATGCTTACGTCACAAAAGGTGTGTATCCTTTGCAGCGCTTCCACCGGGTCTCTTTATTCGAGGGTACTAAATTCGCGCGTGTACTTATAGCTTCGCGCTGGTACAGATGGCCGGTACATGCTACGAAGACAAACCTGCGCTTTCATAAAAAGTAAATTTTCACGAAAGAAAAACTCGCATTCCAGATAGTATAATTGGAAACTTCCTCGAGAATCTCTGAATCGGCAAAAAGATAAAGAACGAGTGTCATTCACCAGGATGCGAGTCGGAAGTGAGAAGTCAAATTCAAAGTCAGAGGTCAAAAACGTAAAACTCCGAAGAACTCTCTCGGCTTTTTCTTTTCTTTTTTTTTTTAGTTGGGGGGGTGAGGGTTGGGGAGATAGCGACTGAAAAAATATATCTTCCCATGCTTCAATCGTTATCTGTGAATCCGATCAACAACCTAGCCGGATAATCTGTCAAAAATTATCCGTCGTCTGGGTAAGGATGAAGGGTCATCGGAAGCTCGAACTGTCATACAGGCAAAAACTGTTGTTGTTGTAGTCTGGAAAAATAACTCTGCCTCACGAGGCGCTCTCTCGGCTTTTTCTTTTCCTTTTGTTTGAAGATGGGAGGGGGGGGGGGGGATAGCGACTGGAAATATATATCTTCCCATGATACTTCAATCGTGCGCTCATGAATTCCACGGAAAAGCGGACATTGCTAAACAGCCCTTTTTCGCATAAAATTCACTCCACATTCTGTCGTACAGACCCTATATTAGCATGCTGTTTGTTCTATTCGCTTCCTATGATCCCCGGGAACAAGCCATGATGGAGAAGATGTGTTTTAATAGCGAAATATTTTTCCCGCAATTTTTTAACATGAAGAACTCGAGAAATTCTAAATTGTCAAAGAAGAAAAATTGCACTTTACTGAAAACTATACTATTTTGAAACATCTGCAGAAAAGATATGCATGTGGCGGGAGCTGTATACCTTAGTAAAAATAAGAGGTCAGAGTTTTAATTTTCTAAGTAGAAGAGATAAATTCACTCCAGGAATATTTTTTTGAAGAAAATGTGTAATTAATAAAGCACTTTTACCGATAAGATTTAAAAAGCGCACTCGTGATTCCATCACGATTTTTTGTCGATTCCGTCACGGACTAGATTTAACCCCTGGGATGATCCAGTCGCGTTTTCTCACGATGAAAAAAATCTTATCATCCTTGGGTACTGTATGTTAGTAAGAGATGTCATATAAGAATAGTCAGATTGAAACAGAGCAGCAAAAAAATAGACAAGCAACACTAGTCAAGAGTCATGTCCGTTTCAGGTGATGTCACGAACATTTCGAAGCATGATTTACTGAAAATGCTGGATCATCTAGATTTTTCATGGATCCGTAAACAGATGTCATATAGAATAGCAAACTAAACTTGAAACTACATGGGTATGACCACGGAACTTCCGAGTACATGACTTTGAATAAAGAAAAAGTCTTCCCAACGGTGATTCCGTCACGGTGGAATTCATGATCTGTGAATCCGATCAAAAACGTAGCCGGACAATCTGTCAAAAATTATCCGTCGTCTGGGTAAGGTTGAAGGGTAATCGGAAGCTCGGACTGTGATACAGGCAAAAACTGTTGTTGTTGTAGTCTAGAAAAATAACTGGCATGCACTCTATGGAGAAGGGCCTCGTGAGGCACAAAGTGCATTTTTTTTTTTTTGTTTATCTGCAAATCCGCTCAACTCGATGGGTATCTTTCACTTGTTCTCACAGTTGCCTGGCCTGTGTGATATTGGGTGGTCAAAGTCTACGTATAGTTTTTTTCAATAAATTATGGAAATTAATATAAACATATATTTTTTTAAATAGAGTGTATTTCTCTTTCATCTTTGGCTCAATTAAAGTCATTCTCTAAAATGTGAAGCCGAGTTAATACAGTTTTTAATTATCTACCAAACCCTGTCCTCTATGACATAGAATAAAAGAGAAGTTAGGAATAGAACCGCTCAACACAGTCATTTCTAAACATCAAGTTGTACATAAGTATTTTTACTTACTCTGTAAGCTGAGGGCATTTTTGTGGCTTTTGAAAATTTTGAGATTTTTGCGAGTCTGTCCATATGTACGCGCGTTATATTCATATCAAGTATGGTGCGGCTTGTGTTCAATGAGGCTTGGAATGTTTATACAATTAATTTTCTTCTCACTGTTACACAATAAATATTTGCTGCGTGGAATCCAGTCATTTGTTCCATAGGGGCAATATTCTCATCAGCCATCACCATTCAACGTGAATGTGATACATGTACAAGTCCATGGTCATTGATACAGTACGGTGAAGGCGAAGGTGACCTGTAACACCAGTATACAAAATTATACCGAGCGCATTGAATCCTCATCATATGATGTTGAGACAGATCAGAACGAAGTGTCGGTAAAATCAGGTGTGTTTTGAAGAGCATTCTCTCATCAATGATGATGCTATACTGTACACATACAAAATATGAAGTGTTGCTGTGTTGGGCCTATAGCACAAAATCACAAGCAAGTTGGTACAACTAGGCACACAGGGTCTCATTTCTGTCGCTAACGTGTTGATTTGGGTGAGGGGATCCTCTCATGGGGAGGTGTGGGTGGGATGGGGCCTAATGTCTCAAGCACTTTTCCAGGTTTTCCATCAATATACTCTATTCCATACCACAATATTTCAAGCACGTCAAATCAAACAAAAATTATTTGCTGGGAATGTGACTTTCACATCCCTGTCTGGACATGCTAGTGAGGAACCCTCAATCCCAGATTAATTACCATTGATGAAGCTAACGTCCAACAAATGCAAAATTGAGCTTGGCATCCGGCCGTATGTTATTCAGTGATGTATTACGCTACGGACCCTGTTGCCTCGACGGAGGTCTTTGCGCTCATCCAGCGCTTGTTTTCTGGACGGCTTTGTGCGTACTATGGGGTACCGAGACAAAGGAAACATCCACGCGATTATAACAAATATTTTCCAGTATAAAAACCAATAACAGACTTAACGATTTGTACATAGCGACTCTTCTCTACTAGTATTTATATTTCCTCATTGTTATTGTTATTCATTTTTTAATTATTTATTTTAATATCTAGCGCTGCAAAAGATCTCAAATTAACACAGAAATGTACCGTGAAATTTAAATAAAACATTGAGTTGATGGGCCGCGGAATCCGTATGGGAAGCGGCCCTTAAACTACAATTTCAATCAATCATGTCCTGTCCCATAACACACAAAATATTTTGACTGATTCACTTCCATGGATGCGGTTCAATTGTAGTGTATTTGTTCGCAATTGCCCTTTTAAGGATGCAATAGTTCGACATTCAGCCCCTATAAGATATTTTTAGCCCACCATCACCAGACCGTGGGCTGTTCAAATCACTTTTCGTCCGTGGTCCGTCGTCCGTCCGTCAGTCGTCCGTCCGTAAACAATTCTTGTTATCGCGACTTCTTAGGAACTACTGCATGGATCTTTCTCAAATTTGGTACACAGGTTCCCCTTGGGGTCTAGTTGTGCAAGATACCTTTTCTGGTCCGATTCGAAAATCCAATATGGCCAACAGGCAGCCATCTTGGATTTCGTCATGAAACTCTGTTATTGCGATTTCTCAGGAACTACTGCATGGATCTCTCTCAAATTTGGTACACAGGTTCCCCTTGGGGTCTAGTTGTGTATGATACCTTTTCTGGTTCGATTCGAAAATCCAATATGGCCATCAGGCAGCCATCTTGGATTTTCTCATGAAACCTTGTTATCACGATTTCTCAGGAACTACTGCATGGATCGTTCTCAAATTTGGTACACAGTCTTTGGGGTCTAGTGGCGCAAGATACCTTTTCTGGTCCGATTCCAAAATCCAATATGGTCACCAGGCAGTCATCTTGGATTTCCCCATGAAACCTTCTTTTCTGGTCCGATTCGAAAATCCAATATGGCCACCAAGTAGCCATCTTGGATTTCTTCATGAAACTTTGTTATCGTCATTTCTCAGGAAGTACTGCATGGATCTTTCTCAAATTTTCATGTTTCATGGGGAAATCCAATATGGCCACAGGCGGCCATCTTGGATTTCCCCATGAAACTTTGTTATTGCGGTTTCTCAGGAACTGCTTCATGGATCTTTGTGAAATTTGGTACACAGGTTCCCCTTGTCATCTAGTTGTGCATGATACCTTTTCTGGTCCGATTCGAAAATCCAATATGGCCAACAGGCGGCCATATTGGATTTTCCCATGCAACTTTGTTGTCGTGATTTCTCAGGAACTACTGCATGGATCGTTCTCAAATTTGGTAGACAGTTTCCCCTTGGGGTCTAGTGGTGCAGGATACCTTTTCTGGTCCGATTCGAAAATTCAATATGGTCACCAGGCAGCCATCTTGGACTTCCCCATGAAACCTTGTTCTCGCGATTTCTCAGGAACTACTGCATGGATCTTTCTCAAATTTGGTACACAGGTTCCCCTTCGGGTATAGTTGTGCTAGATACCTTTTCTGGTCCGAATCGAAAATCCAATATGGCCACAAGGCGGCCATCTTGGATTTCCTGATGAAACCTTGTTATCGCAATTTCTCAGGAACTACTGCATGGATCTTTCTCAAATTTGGTACACAGGTTCCCCTTGGAGTCTAGTTGTGCAAGATACCTTTTCTGTTCCGATTCGAAAATCCAATTTGGCCAAAAAGCAGCCATCTTGGATTTTTCCATGAAACCTTGTTATCACGATTTCTCAGGAGCTACTGCATGGATCTGTGGCACACAGGTTCCCCTTGGGGTCTAGTTGTCCGATTCAAAAATCCAATATGGCCACGAGGCAGCCATCTTGGATTTCCCGATGAAACTTTATCTTCCTTTCTCAGGAAGTACTGCATGGATCTTTCTCAAATTTGGTACACAGGTTCCCCTTGGGGTCTAGTTGTGCAAGATACCTTTTTCTGGTCCGATTCGAAAATCCAATATGGCCACCAGGTAGCCATCTTGGATTTCTCCATGAAACTTTGTTATCGTCATTTCTCAGGAAGTACTGCATGGATCTTTCTCAAATTCTCATGTTTCATGGGGAAATCCAATATGGCCACCAGGCGGCCATCTTGGATTTCCCCATGAAACTTCGTTATTGCGGTTTCTCAGGAACTGCTTCATGGATCTTTGTGAAATTTGGTACACAGGTTTCCCTTGTCATCTAGTTGTGCATGACTAGGCGGCCATATTGGATTTTCCCATGCAACTTTGTTATCGTGAGTTCTCAGGAAGTACTGCAGAGACCTTTCTCGAATTTGGTATTTAGGTTCCCCTTGGGGGGTAGTTGTGCAAAATACCTTTTTCGGTCCGATTCGAAAATCCAATATGGCCACCTGGCGCCCATCTTGGATTTCCCAATGAAACTTTGTTATCGTGATTTCTCAAGAAATTCTGCATGGATCTTCCTCAAATTTGGTACACAGATTTCCCTTGTTGCCCAGTTGTGCAAGATACGAAAACCAATATGGCCGCCAGGTGGCCATCTTGAATTTACCCTTGAAACGTAGTTATCGTGAATTCTCAGGAAATATTTCATGGATCTTTCTGAAATTTGGTACACAGGTCCCACATGGGGCCTAGTTGTGCAAGATACCTTTTTGATCCGATTCGAAAATCCAAGTTACGCTTCAAATTAATACGGTATTCCCGAGTTGTGACGTTGCATCACAAGAGTCGGCGGATCAAACGGTGGGGCATATTCTATATATTGACTATAGAGAATATCCCTACCTTCACCTTCCATATCAAGGAGTTCAAATAATTCGGAATTAAAATGTATTTCTTCAAATTTTAAATCAGTTTTCTTTAGTCCATGCAGTTGCAAGTATAAACTGCCCCACCCTTTCGTCTGCCGGCGGGTCGTCTATATGAAGGGACGTCATTCTTGGGACACAACGTCACAACTCGACAACTGTAGACTACTGCGTGTTTCGATCCAAGGGAGATAATCAGAATTCAGACACTTCCGAAGTTTCAACATTACTGCGCGGACCGGATTCCTTCAGTATTAAGTATTGTACCATCTTACTATTTTCGAGCATAGTATCTAAAAAGAGATATCTCAAACTAGCCCAGTAAACAGAACAGAATTAGCATTCGTTCCTAATTATAAAATCTTAAGTATGTTTCATAGCTCGTGCCAAAGTGTCAAAGAGATTTGTCTTCGCTTCCATTACCCAATGATGACACATGCAAAAAAATAAATAAGAAAAAAATACTACAAAACGAAGGCGAAGGATCCTCCGTACATATACATTCACTTTCAGACTAACTTTGCTCATTTCTCTTGTACTATAACAACCGACATAAGAACAGTTTCTAGAAATCTTGAAACTCCTGAAACTTAGAAAGATTATTTATGCTCGAGATAGACTAGGTCAGAGAATGAGCTCAGTTTGCTGGGAAAGACAAACAATACCCAGAAAATCTGGTTAGGTCATTTATTCAAATGACAATGGTTATAATCATTAATTCAAATGACAAATCATTAATTAAAATGACAAATGATAAAATAGCAGGGGCATGGAGAACACATATGAATTATGTGAATTATGTGTTACCAAATGCAGTGATAGAACATGCCCCCAATTAGCAAATAATGTAAATGTTGTTATACCAGCAAAGGTGGGGAGCATAAAGGGCCACAGATAACAGTGGAGTAAAAGATGGAGCTGTTATCACCCCACCCGAAGTCTCTGACCTAGCCCTTACAGTATGTAACACAAAACAGTAGGATGAGGAGTAGATATCACTGGCCTAGTTGGTTTGATAACCTGAGAATGGCAGCAACTGGCTAGCACTAACTGAAGTAATGACTGACTACAATTGTTTGCATCTTCATGAGCAGATCAATGGTAATATAGCAGCCAACTATATCAAGACTGTGCAAGTGCATGAAATAATACAATCAGGTACATGTAGTTTACTTGCACAGGGCATATAGCAGGACAGGTTGACACAAACAAATATTAAGGGAACTCATTCCCCAAATTAGCATGTAAATCAATAAAAGATAGCATGACAAAACCTGGGAAATCTATTACTATGCATCCATGGATGGTGGAATATTACCTTACCAATTATAAGAAACAGAGCATAGTACCTGTGACAAATATTTAGACTGAAAATGATAGAAATATGCATAAGTGTGCCTGAAGGTAGGGGCACAGAAATCCACATCAGCCAAGTACTGGAAGAACAAATACCATCCAGGGCAACACGAAATACCTGTCACATAGTGAAGAACCATATTAATACAATAAATATATAGCACGAGAAAGGTTCATGGGCCTGATTCCAATTAAAGGAAACAACTGGCACTGGAAGAGTCACGGTTACCCTCCTAAAAATGAGTAATGTCCTTCACTTCTCAGACATTCCCTCACAAAACATTGAACTGCCAGCCAGTTAAATTGTATGGCAGATAAAAACATGAAGAAGCTCAGGGTTGTCCATTGTCCAATGGAAGGTTAGGATTAAGCCTCGCTTTCGCAAGAGTAATCTTTGAAATAAACTTGACAAAATGAAGTCAATATGATTGTTATATAATACCTAAGACAGGAATTCACACATACCAGTATCTGTGTGTGATGGCGCTCACTGGTAAAAGACCTGAAAGTGATAATAATGATAGTTAGTACTGCATGGATTCACAAGCCAGGGGATGATAGAATGAGGTAGGATTTCCTCTCTGAAATAGACAATGCATGAGAATTCTTAAAGATAAAAGTGTTTTACAATGTCCATATTTACGCTTCCTCATGGAAAGCACTGCTACTGCAAACACACTGGTGGTCTGTAAAGTAACACACAAAAAACTTAGAAACAAACTAAAAGAATCTAATAACCTGGGATACAGTATATCAGAGGGACCAGAGATTCCACCGAATTAAGCTGCAGATGATATGTACAGACATGTCGCTGGAGCACCTCAACCCCCTGTCGCACTCCACTCCAGAGAGAACAATCTTTGGGATCACCTACATTAATAATAGCAAGCTCGCCGAGAAAAACCTGGAAATAATAATTCAAGGAAAGGAGTTAAAACAGGATACGCAAGCATAGAGATGCTGAGAGCAGGCAACTATTTCTGTCTGTGAGTACGAAATCATAATGGAAGAAGAAACTATCAGGGTCTGAAATAGCAGCATGATCAGATATGTCTGATAAAAAAAACTTACCTCGCCTATGATCAAAGCATAAAGTTCGACCAAACTCTGGGAATTGACTGAGAATTTGAACATGTTGAATTAGCTAATCTCAGACTCTGAAAACAAAAATATAGACAATATCAAACATGATGGCAGCTCCAGAGGACATTCAGGCTGGAGAAAGTTCTGCACAATGCTGTATGCTGTGTTGTCAAACCTGGTCATGGACATACCTGTATAGAATTGGAAGAAAAATTAAAAAGTTAAGTACTAGTTACTCATGTAAGGAAAGCAGTTTCTCATCAATGCAAGAACAAGAGCAGCTGACTCAATCAAAACAACTAGAGGCTAGGCGCATATCATTTCAACACTTCTAGAGGTCTGAGAATATAAAAGTGCCAGTGCAGTCCCCAATGACAAGAGTTACAGAGAGATTACACTGTAATTCACACTCCAGCAGGGTCTGAAGTAGCGGTCAGACATGAGATATATCCGATCACAAGCTGCTTCTGTCAGATCAAAAGTTGTTATCCTGTCCAAGTTCATGTCAGATATAAAAAATAAAATTGAAATTTTCTTACAATAAAATTGAAATTTTCTTGCATATTTATAGACCCTGCTCGAGTATAATAGGGACCATGTGAATATGATGTTGAGACAAAGCATAGGTGATGGTGTAACACTTCTCCTACAATATGAATAGAAAAGAACAAGTCAATTCTATGTACTGACATGAGAGCAGTCAATGCGGGCCTCGTGAAAAGTAGAATGTATTACGACCATACACTAAATATATACACAAAGTAAGTTCAGGTCAAGTCACTATAGCTGGATTTCTGACAAGCTTAATGTTTATCTATACTGAAATGTGAGCAGTCAATGCTGACCTCATGACAAGTAGAATGTATTATGACCATGATCACACACTAAATAAATATACCCCAAGTGAATTCAGTTCAAGTCACTATGATATAGATGAATTTCTGACAAGCTTGATATTTATCTATACTGAAATGTGAGCAGTCAATGCTGACCTCATGAGAAGTAGAGTGTATTATGACCATAACACACACAAAGTATATACAGTACCAAGTGAATTCAGTTCAAGTCACATGATATGGCTAGATTTCTGACAAGCTTTGAATGTTCATGTATACTGAATTGATGAGCAGTCAATGCTGACCTCATAAGAAGTATAATGAAATATGACCATGATCGCACACTAAATATAAACAAGTAAATTCAGTTCAAGCCAGTATTATATAGCTGGATTGTATGTTCATGTATACTGAATTGTGAGCAGTTCATGCTGACCTCATGCGAAGCAGAATGATATTATGACCATGATCGCACACTAAATACAAACAAGTAAATTCAGTTCAAGTCACTGTGATACAGCTGGATTTCAGGGATACACGTAGAGCATACAAAATCGTCGCTGAATTCTGGCTCGTAAAAATCCATGTTAACGTTGGTAATATGTATACCACTTGGTAGAACATGTAAGTCAGTAAGAGCAGCAGGACTCTAGCTTGATGGACTATTCTGGAGTTGATGAAGAAGGAATGATGGATATTCCAGTCGATGATAGGTCTCCATCTCATGAATATACAATGGAGCAGAGGGTCCAAAACAGGATAGGAGCGACTGGACAGCGGAATGGGATAAAAAATCACCTGGGCTTCCCAACATACAAGATTGTCCGCAGACACAACAGGATCTGTAATTATAGAGATATAACGCAGTATCCACATTCTGGGCATGCGATTCAATTTCTGATTGCTGAATACAGGATTGAAGAGTAAAGTCTAAATGGTAACTAGACAATTGTAGATACAGAGCACTTGAGAAACAATCTATATGTTCAGGGTTGGAGATAAGGGAAAATAATTTGATCAGAGACTATTATTCAAAGCATTGAATTTGATCAGCAAATTATTTATCCATGTTTTATCGCTATGGAATTTGGATTGATTAGTGTCCAAATTCGATTAGTTATTGCTGATCATGTCCCTTATTTCCAACCTCCCCTTGAATAAATATAGTGACAAATGAGGTCAACCTCCCCAGCAATTAAACTAGCTGTGTACAATGTACATTAGCAAATGGTGTCAACCTCCCCTGTAATTGCAATCAATAAAATTATGCCATGCCAGTAATACCCCTGAAATTTTAGGTGCTTCAGTTTAAAAGTGTGCAAATTCTCACAAAAATCTTCATCTAAGTTGAATTTAGCAATTTTTAACAAATTCACAGCCACTCAAGATGATTTTAAATTAGTCTCTTAGATATTTTAAGAATGAAGATTTACAGCTCACAAGGCACTGAATTTGCCATGTATAAGTAAGTGCATGACACTTCATAAATATAAATAGTGAACAAAGGCTAATGGGCAACCTACCGTAGAATAGAAATCATGTATGATATTAACTGCTTCCATTTTCTCTTTCAAAAACATTGCAGTGAATAATTTTATTAAAATAAAAAATTCATGGCAAGTCAATTCCCAAAATTATGACAAATGTCTTAGGGTGTGTGGCCAATCGCTCAACTGATATATCTGCCCAATCAATCAATGTTAATAAGCGGTACTATGATGAATATGGTATTACCCAGCCACTGAGTGTGACAAATAGACCGATATATGCTCAAGTGCATGCTTGAATTGTAATGTTGCATGCTTGTAGTGCACTCCAGCACTGAGTATAGTTCAATGACTACCCATGCTCACCATTGGAATTTATCAACAATTGATGGTCCATCAAGGTGCAGCTTAAAATGAATGTCTCCATAAGCATACTAATAGTACACACTCTGACAAGAGATCAAAATTTGAAGTATGAAAAGGAGAAGAGAGTATAAATTCTATCAAACACTGTTTGATCCTAAGAAAGCATCAATAGTAATTATAGTACGGTGAACTGTACAATTATAGGACACTATGAAAATTCAAATGTTTACAAATACCTAATTTCTTATTACTGAATTTCATTATTAACCAAAATATGGAAATAATTTCAGACTAATGTGATCACATTGTGATTCACAAGTATGGGCTGATAATCAGTGATAACCATATAAGGGCTAGCATCCCTAACATTGATAGGAATCGGACATGAGGCAAACTAATACTTCTCATGTCGGAACTGAACATGAGGTAAGCTAACACTTCTCATGTAGGAAAAGCATATGAGGTAAGCTAACACTTCTCATATGGACATGGATCATGAGGCAAACTAAATACTTCTCATGTAGGAACTGGACATGAGGAAAGCTAACACTTCTCATGTAGGAAAAGCATATGAGGTAAGCTAACACTTCTCATATGGAAATGGATCATGAGGCAAACTAAATACTTCTCATGTAGGAACTGGACATGAGGAAAGCTAACACTTCTCATGTGGGAAAAGAATATGAGGTAAGCTAACACTTCTCATATGGACATGGATCATGAGGCAAACTAAATACTTCTCATGTAGGAACTGGACATGAGGAAAGCTAACACTTCTCATGTGAGAAAAGAATATGAGGTAAGCTAACACTTCTCATATGGACATGGATCATGAGGCAAACTAATACTTCTCATGTAGGAACTGGGCATGGGGAAAAACTAATACTTTGCATGTAGGAACTGAACATGAGGGAAGCTAACACTTCTCATGTAGGAAAAGAATATGAGGTAAGCTAACACTTCTCATACGGAAATGGATCATGAGGCAAACTAAATACTTCTCATGTAGAAAGGGATCATGAGGCAAACTAATACTCCTCACGTAGGAACCGGACATGAGGCAAACTAATACTTCTCATGTCGGAACTGAACATGAGGTAAGCTAACACTTCTCATGTAGAAAAAGAATATGAGATAAGTAACACTTCTCATGTAGAAATATAAACTGCGACACAGTAACGAGTGAGTTGAATTCGTAATCATTGTTCCCATGCCGGGAATCTTAAGTATGTTTCATAGCTCGTGCCAAAGTGTCAAAGAGATTTGTCTTCGCTTCCATTACCCAATGATGACACATGCAAAAAAATAAATAAGAAAAAAATACTACAAAACGAAGGCGAAGGATCCTCCGTACATATACATTCACTTTCAGACTAACTTTGCTCATTTCTCTTGTACTATAACAACCGACATAAGAACAGTTTCTAGAAATCTTGAAACTCCTGAAACTTAGAAAGATTATATCTTGGAGTTTTCTAGTGTCCCTTTTTCGACCTTTTTCGCTCAGATTCGAAATTCTGTAAACAAAATTACAAATCAATCGTTCGTTCTTAGTAACAATGGACAAAAAGATCCTCTTGTTATTAGCTTACAATTATCGGACAATGGTGGGCGCCAAGATCCTTCAGGGTCTCTCGTTTAAACCCCCGCTCTCCTTCCCGCCCCACCCATCCTATTAAACCCTACGGAGCAACTGTTTGTAATCGGTATAAAGTTGAACATTTTCCCACTGATTGAACTTACGGTTCGTATTAATACCTCCATGAAAAAAGCGACACCAGGAGTAGAATAAAATTTAAAAGGCAGAAAAAAATGATGCGTTATATGCCATACCGAATTAATTATATATGGATATGTCTCTAATTTCCGATTAGAGAAAGGCAAATCAGCGTAGTCCAATGCGATGTTGAAACAATTCTGGAGAAAAAACATATAGGAAGACTCTGTTTTAATTATCCTTGGTCTCAGCCAATGCAATTAAAGATAAGTCATTTAGGTCGGATAAAAAAGTTCGGATGCGTACGTGTTTTTTGTTTTTAATGTTGAATCTAATTACCGACTATAATCTTACATAGTACAGGGGCTAACAAAGATACGGATCTCACTTTTCTATAAATCGGATGATTCTTTTTCTATTTTTTTTCAGTGGCAGTTTTGTGTATTTAACAGGCATGATGAGTCTACTTTGGAACAGAAGCTTCTTCAACAGCCTGAACTTCACTGAATCCAGAGCAAACAAGACAGAAATGTAAGTATATTATTATTTTTGTGAAATTCAGTCTGAATATGGTTATTGAATACGCATTAATACTAGTCTCTTTAGGGGAAAGCTAGTGTGATTTTGTTGTTGCTGTTGTTGTTGTTGCCGTTGCAGTAACACATTTGTGTCACTCTTGGAAAAGTTTCAATAACTTGGAAACAACAAATCACAGCAAGCTGGAGCATTCGGAACTTCAGATCGGAAATCTACTAAGAGTTCTGATTTACTCTTGGAGAGTCTAAACATTAATCTCACTATAATATAGAAACCCTCTCTGTTTGTTTGTGTGTTTGTTTGTTTGTTTGTGTGTTTGCTTGTGGCTACCGTACAACCTAGGTTTTTGTCGACAGGCCATTAAACTTCGTCCTGACATGATTGTGGCCGATAGTAATAGCGTGAAACATATAGTTATATCGTCGTTGAATAGCCACGGTTTTGGTTGAAAGTGTAGGCTACCTGAATTAGCCCAATAAACAAACCAGAATACTTCGAGTTCATGTAGGGAAATAACAACTAAATTTATTCATAGAAACAGTAGGTTAACAGATGCTGTGTTATCCAGCTAAAGATTATTCAAACCTTAGCTAAGTGCAGTTAAACACAACTAAACGTATCTAAATTAAAAACGTCTCTAAACGCATCTAAACGGTTATAAAACGTTTCTAAATGCATCCAAATGCATCCAAACGCAGCTAAACGCATCTAAACGCAGCTAAACGGTGACCAACCAGTCTATCTGTTCTGACCAGGTGGCGATTTACATGACTACAAAATAAAATGTAAACAAAAGAGACATGAGCAAATCTGTACAAAACAGAACTATGCATCAGATTAAATCATCCGCGTCATACACGTTATGCATTTGGCATACACAAAATATCAATGTACCGCTTTAATTTAATTTCTCCTTTACCATGTTTACCAGAATATCATGAGTTTCCAAGTAATACTATTAGCTTCTCTCAGACATCCACAACTTCCTTTAAAGTCACAGACTTGCACTTAACAAAAGTACATTGTGTCAATTAAGATCTCATTAATAGACCCTAAATACCATAGTAGTAGGGACACCGCAAATTGAGTAGTTAGCGCCTCACTGCGCATGCGCAGACCTGTGTGTGACGTCATAATTGTGTTTGTGCGCATGCGTGATGAGTGGGCGTGGCCTATGTTTGTGGGCGTGGCCTATGTGAGTGGGTGGGTTTAAAATGGCGGCTTGTTTTGTTGTTTTTGTAAGATAAGGTGCCGCCATTTTGAACCCACCCACTCACCTTGTGTACTGATTGACCTGTAGGGTGAGTGGGTGGGTTCAAAATGGCGGCTTGTTTTGTTGTTTTTGTAAGATAAGGTGCGGCCATTTTGAACCCACCCACTCACCTTTTTGGCGGCGTGGTTCGGGCATGTTCGGGCATGTTCGGGCAAAAAAAAAAAGTTCCGGCAAAAAAAAAAAAAAAAAAAATGTATTCATGCGCGGTGATGCGGTTTGGCCGTGGTTTTGGCGGTGATTCGGTCTCGGGAAAAAGCTTCCGCGGAGAAAAAGTAGTCCCTAGATAAAATGGTCCGATGGGGTCGAGTGAGGTATCAAAGTGAAGGTTAGGTGAAGGAGCATCTAATGGGCTGGGTGTGGGGGTGAAATATCGTCATTCTGCGCATGCGCGGCGGCCGAAGGGTATGAAAATAGCCTTTTTGGAGCTAGGGGAGCCCCTAAGGGGCCGATGGGGTCGAGTGAGGTATCAAATTGAAGGTTAGGTGAAGGGGCATCTGATGGGCTGGGCGCGGGGTTGAACTATCGGCATTCTGCGCATGCGCGGAGGCCAAAAGGGTATGAAAATAGCCTTTTTGGAGCTAGGAGATTGACTACTGGTCCAGTGGGGTCGAGTGAGGTATCGATGTGAAGCATTCGTGAAGGGGCATCTGATGGGCTGGGTGTGGGGGTTGAAATATCGGCATTCTGCGCATGCGCGGTGGCCCAAGGGTATGGAAATAGCGGTTTTGGAGCTAGGGGAGTCCCTAATGGGCCAATGGAGTCGTAGGAGGTATCAAAGTGAAGCATTCGTGAAGGGGCATCTGATGGACTGGGTGTGGGGTTGAACTATCGGCATTCTGCGCATGCGTGGTGGCCCAAGGGTATGGAAATAGCCGTGTTGGAGCTAGGGGAGCCCGTAATGGACCAATGGGGTCGAGTGAGGAATCAAAGTGAAGCATTCGTGAAGGGGCATCTGATGGGCTGGATATGGAGTTGAACTATCGGCATTCTGCGCATGCGCGGTGGCCCAAGGGTATGGAAATAGCCGTGTTGGGAGCTAGGGCAGCCCCTAATGGACCAATGGGGTCGAGTGAGGTATCAAAGTGAAGCTTATGTGAAGGGGCATCTGATGGGCTGGGTGTGGGGTTGAACTATCGGCATTCTGCGCATGCGCGGTGGCCTAAGTGTATGAAAATAGCCGTGTTGGGATGTAGGGGAGCCCCTAATGCACCAATGGGGTCGAGTGAGGTATCTAAGTGAAGCATTCGTGAAGGGGCATCTGATGGGTTGGGTGTGCGGTAGGAATATCATTCTGCGCATGCAATACGGAGGTCTCGTCCAATCAGAAGCGAGTATTTCAAATCCGTCCCAGAGCTCTCGTCCAATCAGAAGCGAGTATTTTGACCCGGTGCATTATGGGACATATCCAAGATGGCGGCACGTATGTTCAAGATGGCGGCACATCCGGTGTCGAAAACTGGCCATTTTGTCGGATGTGGTCACTTAGTGTCGAAAACTGGACCCTGTATGACGTCACTTCCGGTTTTTCACTAAAAACTACCTCCAAACATAGAAGAGTTCCTAATGTTTCCTCTTAGACGTCCGTATGTTCAATCGCCGGTGTGGTGTTTTCCCGCCCCGCCCCAGCGCCCCGCAGCGCGCGCGCGCGCGCGCGCGTCATCCCGCGTCATCCCCGGCAGTGCGCGCGCGCGGACGCGGGTCAAAAGGTCAAAGGGTCACCTCCAGGTCAGACGGTCCAATGTCCAATGAGACAATGTTGCGGCATCGCTATAGTCAGAGCTTGAGCACAAAAAAAAGTGGGGGGATTCTAGATGAACCTGGGAAAGATGGGCAGTTCCATTTGGACCAATCAGCGGTCGAGAAAAAGCGTCACTTCCGGTCTGCGTGAATCGGGCGTGACCTGGGACTATGGGATGCATGTACTCACTTGGTTCTGGGTATTTGTCATCACGGGGAGGTCACGTGATGAGTTCAAGGTCATATCATTTTTTGGTGTGGGGTTGAACTATCGGCATTCTGCGCATGCGCGGTGGCCCAAGTGTATGAAAATAGCCGTGTTGGGATGTAGGGGAGCCCCTAATGGACCAATGGGGTCGAGTGAGGTATCTAAGTGAAGCATTCGTGAAGGGGCATCTGATGGGTTGGGTGTGCGGTAGGAATATCATTCTGCGCATGCGCAGATGCAATACGGAGGTCTCGTCCAATCAGAAGCGAGTATTTCAAATCCGTCCCAGAGCTCTCGTCCAATCAGAAGCGAGTATTTTGACCCGGTGCATTATGGGACATATCCAAGATGGCGGCACGTGTGTTCAAGATGGCGGCACATCCGGTGTCGAAAACTGGCCATTTTGTCGGATGTGGTCAAAAAGGGGATTCTAGATGAACCTGGGAAAGATGGGCAGTTCCATTTGGACCAATCAGCGGTCGAGAAAAAAAGAGCCAATCAGCGGTCGAGAAAAAGAACCAATCAGCGGTCGAACAATCAGCCAATCGAATTGGGGTACTCACGGTGTGCTTTCGCTCACGTCCGCTCCTACATCTGGGTTCTTGTACACCCGGGTAATGTTTTCTGGACATGGATGGGTTACCTTTGGCTCCATTCTAGGCCACTGATTGGCTAATACGGTGTTCAAAACCAGTTTCATGCATTATGCTCATAGAACATATAGTCATAATCTATACGTGTTGGACGAGTCTCTTCACTCACCGTATACACGTACCTCAATGAAATGCCCGCTCCAAACCTAGACCAAAAACACGTACTTGGTCTGTAGGCTGATTTCATTGGCTCTCTATTTTTACTATAGTGCTCTTACATTCTAACCTTGATGGGTTACCTAGAACTTATAGTCATAAACATAATCTATACGTGTTGGACGAGTCTCTTCACTCACCGTATACACGCACCTCAATGAAATGCCCGCTCCAAACCTAGACCAAAAACACGTACTTGGTCTGTGGGCTGATTTCATTGGCTCTCTATTTTTACTATAGTGCTCTTGCATTCTAACTTGATGGGTTACATTTTGGCCCCATCCTACACCACTGATTTCAGTTTGACTGAATCTCCACATTGGGCATGGATGCATTAGGAATAAAACACACAAGACAGGGTTTTTTGGTGAGATCTCATTTTTTTATTCAGTGAACAACAACAACGTGAGAACAACCACGTGAAAACTGAAGCCCAGAACAAGGGGCTTGTAATTAATTGAAGCCCAGAACAAGGGGCTTGCACATTGAAGCCCAGAACAAGGGGCTTGTAAACTTAAGCCCAGAACAAGGGGATTGTCATTAACTTAAGCCCAGAACGGGACTTGTACATTGAAATGATGGGCGGCCCAGTCATAGACGAGTACATCGCGGTCCTCGGCCTGGGGGTACTCGTCAAACATCTGTACGATGGTAGATAAGGGTCTTCCCCGGCATCGATGGTACAGGTAAAACAAGCAATATTGTCCACACACGCCACTGGTCAGGCTTTGCAACGTTTGACTGCTCCAACACCACGTCTCTGTGCCTTGATCCATGAAGTCTGTTAAATCGGGATGGAGGGTGGCAGGCCGTACGGGTCAAAGTATTCGCCCTGCTGTTCTGTCAAGTACACGGCCACCCAATGTTCACCGGGTCGCTCCATCGGGTCCGTGTTGAGAACGTAAGCAGCAGGATACATACGGTCTAATGGGAACACATCTCGGGCGAACACCCCTTGAAAGACCCAACGTGTCTCTGGGTCATTCTCCAGCACGGTGGTTATCTGCTCTGTATCCATGTTAGGTGGAGAAGTCACACAGCACGTTGCGCGCCTTGTCCACTTGAATGATGTTGTCAAACTCGGCGTAGCAGATCACATTCACGGTGCTCCGGATGGCTCGTTGAAAGTGGATTTCCAACCGTAAATTGCCTTGCTTGGCCAGGGCCAGCTGATGGTCGTTCTCTAAGGTGGGGGTCAGATCGAAACAGAACAACGTGTATCCGTTCCCGTAGTCCGCCCGACCGATGAAATTCCCTTCGTCCTGGTTGATTTGACCGGTGGCTGTAAACAGGCTCTGATAGGCTCGAATGAAATTCGCGCGCCCAAAGTTCGGGATTAAGGCCGTGGCTGGCACCTGTTGTCCATCCACATGCAGGGCCACAAAATTGATGCCGAAATGTTTAAAGTCAAACGGATTCTCTGGGTAGGCTCCACTGAAACTGGTATTTTCCACACAGGCCATGATCAATCGCTTGGGTAGTTCCCCCAGGAACAGGTTGTCTTTGTTGGCGCTCATATTTCCAGCAGACACAGAGAACACTTTGGTTTGCACACGTCGGATAGGGTACTGGGCTGGTTTTGTTTCCAAGGCTTTCATGTATCCCAATTGAACGGCTGGATTCGGTTTCACTTTTCGGACATACAGGACTGCGTCTTCGATGACAATCTTATAGTCAGCTACATGCGCCTCTACGTTAGTGGCCATCAAGGCGAAGGTCGGAGGCGCCCGTATCAGTCGGATTTTGATGGGAACCTTGTTCAACAGGTATCGGTCTTGCATGAACACGTCTGCGTGCAGTCGACCGATCATATCCACCGAAACGCCGTTCGCGGTCAAAGCCTTCCGTTGGCTATATCCCGTATTGTCGTTCTCTGCGCCCATGTGCTCGGCTTTATCCTGGTAGAATAAAGCGGCTGTCAGTTGAGATTTTTTAGCCTCTCGCCCATGCGACAACAGCGTCTCGATGTAGGCTCGATAGGGGTACGTGTTGGTCGCGTCACTGATGAGTTTGTCGCTGAGAAATATATCCACCTGTTGAAACATCGAGTGCAGCCAGAGATTCGTGGGGCCCACCGTTGCTTGGTCGACGATTCTGGTGCCATCTCCACTGACGATCTTGGCTTTCACATACAAGTAGGTATGGGCTAAATCCACATAGGTCGTATCCGCATTACTGATGGTGAACTCGATGGGTCCTGTTGCGTTGATGCTGGACAGCGGGAGATGCTCCACCCATAATCCTTGTTCGGCACTGGTCTGTGTGGGCGGGACGGTCCACAAATCAAATTCACTGTTGGTGGAGGGGCAGGACTCGGCGTGGATCAAGGCCATGTTTTAAGAAAAGATATCCCGGGTCTTCTTCGATGTGCGTCGTCGCTGGGTCGGTCGTCGACTGGTACGTGATCTCGGTGGGGCAGCTCTTTTATTCCCTACGGTGCGTCGTGCTTTGGCCACCAAGACGCCTCCCGCTTCTTTGGCCCGCCGTTTCAAGGCTTCTTTGGGTGCCGTACCCCCCAATACATCACCGGCCACTTCCAGTCCGCTGCGTACCGCTTGTTTGCCGATTGCTTTCACCCAACGCGTCACCAAGGGCAGGAACGTTTTGACGATGCTCCCGAGTATGTTCCCCAGTCCATGTCCACGTTGCATGCGTGCACCACTAAACACCGGAAAGCCACCCCCGGCCTGTTGGGCATAATAGTCCATATAACTGCGTGCATCGCACTCGTAAGGCACCTTCATTATACAAAATGGGGAGCACGTGCTTGTCGAAAATGAAGTGTCACCACCACTTTCCCGCGTTCGAATGCCACCGGTCGTCCCGTGTCATCTCTTATATCCACCGTGATCGTGTTGATGTGGGTTTGTCGTACGGGCAGGTAGAGCATGTGGGTGAAGCTGTGGGTGACTTGATCGCCATACTTATTTTTAATGGGCACCACCCGTAACAGAGGTGTGTTGATATCGCCCACGATGTGGTTGTCCACCACGTCCGAGTAGACGTAGAGTCCGTACATACCCGACTTCATATCCATCGGGATCTCGCCATGGTGTTCGGTGGGACCAGCGAACGTCAGTAGATCGAAACCCAGCATTTGCTGTAGGATAGGACTCAGTACGACACTCGCGTTGGCGATGACGATAAGCTCTGCCTTGTCGTTGTGTGCGTTGTAATCGAAGTTCACGTGATTCTTGAAGGGATAGGCTTTGATGGGTCTTGAAGTATTTGTGACCTCCCGTAGAGCCTTATAATGCAACAGTCTTGACAGCCCACCCATGAATTCCTTGGGAGTATCGTACTGGCCTTCAGGGAGAGTGAGTCGGGTGTCTTTTCCTTCGTAGGTCACCTCGTACCACACTTCATTGGTTCGCACGTTGTACCACGAGTAAGGGTACTGAATATCCACCAGTCCACATTCCCACCGGCCAGGTAAATGCAACGGTTGTGGTAATTGAGTCACATACTTGGCCACGGTGTTGTCAGGAAACACATCCAGCGAACTGTTACTGGGTAGGGTGAGGTAAAACATGGCGACTGAGCTGTCCTGCTTCTGCACCGGGTTTTAATAGGTGTTCCAGATCTTGGGTGATTGTGTCCGGCGTCGTG
>JAVTVY010006812.1:0-37502 GCA_036873755.1 Hanleya hanleyi
TGCCCTATTGACCCTGGCGCTATGGCATTGACACTATAAATACGAGGGTCAGACAGAGTGTGTGTCATTCACCGATCGTCACTGGATCAAGCATGTCACCCGTCCTACGAGCCATCCTGCCCCTTACACTCCAGGTGGGGTTACACGTCTATGAAGATAAAGTCACCCTCGTGGAAGACCGTGGAGATGTTTGCTGGTCGCCCGCTGAGACCGTATCGAATACGGTTACGCTACACCGTGACGGCTGGACCAAATTTAAACGCGTGTTGAGCGGCGAGCTCGATGGACACGTCATTCACATAGACAATGCCATCTACGTATACCGTGCAACCTTCTTCCCACGCCTGGGCCGCTACCAAGACCCTACGCGAAGCTTCACCCTAGACCCCGATCTGTGGATAGCCTTCGAGAAAGTGGTGCCTATCGTGGACCAGCTGTTTACACCGGACGAGCGGTCATCAGACGAGTTGGAGTGGGCTCGTGCCCTGAGAGAATCGGCGGCAGAACCCAATGAACAACTGTCTAGCCATGAACCAGACGACGAGGCCATTGATTACCCGGCTAGACTCAGTCAGCCCAGTGACATGACCACCTGATCCTTTGATCTCACGGGGTTCTTCCTATAAATACGAGAGACAGTCAAATCTGGTACCATTCACGTACTGACCATGACGGAGCATATAATACTGGCGTATCTCAGCTTGACCCCCGAGGTTTTCCTGCACGTGTATGCGGATAAGGTCGATATCATGGCGGAGGTGGTGGGAGACATCTGTCATGCGGACCCTACACAACCGTGCCCGGCTCACATTCGTCTGTCCCGGGCGGGCTGGACCAAATTCAAACGGGTGTTGTCTGGTGAACTGGACGGCGACCTCATCCACTTGTGTCACGATATGTACATCCGACGCGGTCCTTTCTTTGCTCAATTGGCTCGGCTAGATGGGGGTACAGTGCATTTTACCCTTCACCCTGATCTATGGTCTGCATTGGAAGATGCCGTGGTAGATGTGGATGAAGTGCTTATCAAGCGGTCATCAGACGAGTTGGACTGGTCATTTACCATGGACACTGTGGAAGCCAACGAAGAAAATCAGAAAGGAAACTCCGGCCCAAGATATACCCGTTATAAATAAACCATACTCTCCGGGTCCATCATCATTGTGTCACCATGAAGCGCTGGGAGAACGTGTTGGATAACTTATACTACAGTCCCGACAGTCCGGCGGCCTATAGTGCCTTGTCGGCTCTCTATCGAACGGCCAAACCCCAGGGGATACAACGTGCCCAAGTCCGAGATTGGTTAAGAAAACAAGACACCTATACCTTACATCGATCTGTCCGTCGCCATTTTCTACGGAACCGGGTCATCGTGGGAGGAATAGATGCCCAGTGGCAAGCAGATTTGGTCGATATGAGCGCCTTTGCCAAACACAACGATGGGAATTGGTATATCTTGACGTGCATCGATATCCTATCGAAGTATGCGTGGGTGGTACCCATCCGGACGAAAACGGGGGCGAATCTCATTGCGGCGTTCAAAGATATCTTCAAGACCGGGCGCAAACCTTTGTATTTGCAAACCGACGAAGGCACGGAATTCCTCAACAGACCGTTCCAACAGTTTCTGAAAGCCCAGAAGGAGCTTTTCTTCCATACGTACAACGAGACCAAGGCTTCCGTGGTGGAAAGGTTCAACAGGACATTCAAAGGCCGCATGTATAAATATTTCACCTATAAGAATACAAGGCGGTACATCGATGTTCTCCCGAAACTTGTAAGGGTTACAATCGAGCCTATCACCGGAGTATAGAGAGAGCCCCCATTACCGTGACCCAAAGCAATGAAGCCCAAGTCCGCCGTGTCTTGTACCCCAGGCCATCACAGCGAGCGACGAAGGCGGTGTACAAGGTCGGGGACCCTGTACGGATCAGTAAAGTCAAGGGCAAGTTCGAGAAAAGTTACTTGCCCAACTGGAGCGATGAGCACTTCCTGATTAAACGGCGCCTACCCCGACGGCGGCGAGTCTATGAACTGGAAGATCTCCAAGGGGAACCGTTGCTGGGGACGTTTTACGAGACGGAATTACAGCCTGTCGTAAAAACACAGCAAGACTACTACACGGTGGAGCAGATTTTGAAAACGGAACGTCGGCGTGGTAAACTGTTTCATTTCGTCAAATGGCAAGGCTGGCCCAGTTCTTTCAATTCCTGGGTCGCTGCCAACCAGGTGAAACGACTATAAAGCCAGACACCACTGCCGTCATCCTTCATTCTACGTCCGACCACAGTGCTATGGACAAACAGCAGCTGCCTCTGAACACAGCGTCTCCCAAAACGCGCAAAGCGCAAGTGGG
Organism: Hanleya hanleyi; assembly: GCA_036873755.1. Lineage (NCBI taxonomy): Eukaryota > Metazoa > Mollusca > Polyplacophora > Lepidopleurida > Hanleyidae > Hanleya > Hanleya hanleyi. The sequence continues at coordinate 2,357 of JAVTVY010006812.1, forward strand.
CTTTGTGGTGATATTGCTAACCCTGCTGAGTGTGCTGTACGGAGGTGTGTTTTACGACGTAGCCTATGTCAGCACGTTACTTAACCAACTGAGAACACCAGCCACCAGTGAAACCGGTCGACAGAGAGCACCAGTCAACCCCGTATCGAGCCCAGTCACCACCACCACACCCCGTGTACAAGCCACGTCGAGCTCCACACCAAGCTCTACACCTACACCAAGAACACCCACTACGTCTCAAGACCCACCAGATTTCATCCCTCACAGTGAGCAGACAACGACGACCGACGTTGTACCCACCCCCATCATCATCCCTGACAGTGTACAGACAACGACGACCGACGTTGTACCCACCACCACTCCAGTTCACTCGTACGAAATTTACAAGAGCGGGTTACCACGACAACGGATACACCTCGAACCATGGACCCACGGTGGCAGCATCCCTTCACGTGTCTCATCGCAGGACCGACGGGCTCCGGCAAAACGCACTTCGTCCGGAGGCTCCTTCAACACGCCGACAGCATGATCACCCCACTCATTGCCCGAGTCGTGTGGTGTTACGGAGAATGGCAGCCAGCGTATGCAGCAATGCCCCACATCACGTTCGTGGAGGGCCTACCTAACCTGGCCGATTTGGAACCCGACACCTTGGTGGTTCTGGATGATCTCATGGCGGAGACGGATGCGCGGGTCACCCAACTCTTTACCAAAGGCAGCCATCATCGACGGCTCAGCATCCTCTACATTGTGCAGAATCTGTTCAGTGAAAACAAAGAACATCGGAACATCAGCTTAAATGCCCACTACCTGGTGGTCTTCAAAAACCCGAGAGATACCACTCAACTGCTGCACCTGGCGAGACAGATATATCCCGGCCGCACACCGTTTGCGTTGGAAGCCTTTAAAGATGCCACAACCTCTCAGCACGGGTATATGCTCTTCGACCTCAAGCAAGCCACCCCCGACCACCTTCGACTACGGACCGGCATCTTTCCCGGAGAGACCCACCACGTGTACATGCAAAAATAATGTAAACACACCCACAGTGGCGCCCCCAGCTGGAATGTGTGTGTGTGTTTGATGATGGAGATAATAAAAAGAATGAATATCACAGCAGGGTTGACTTTGTCTCTGAGGTGGATAAAAAGGGCAGAGTTGTGGGTTCTGGCATTAGTTGTACATGATGTCTGCGCGAGTACGGAAGCACGCTCCCACGCTCCGTGTATTGAAGACAGCCCCACCCGAGTTGGTCCGAACCATTGTACGCGGTGCGGACCCTGACCTTGTACGCTGTCTGTGCGAGATCGGGTACAACCTGTTAAAGGCAACGTACCACTGACTCCGGCTCAGAAGACCAAGTTGGCCAAGCATAAGACAGGTCTCCGAACCCTAGTCCACAAGCGGGTCCCTCAAACACAAAAGAAAAAGGTGTTACAGAAAGGCGGCTTTCTCGGGGCCATCTTAGCACCGTTGGCGCTTCCGTGTTGGGTCCAGTATTGGGTGGACTCTTCGGCCGACAATGAACCACACGAAAAAAATGGTCCTCGTCGAACCACGATTCCTTCAAAACCTCCAATCGACCTACCCTGTCCCACCTACAGTGAAGACCATAAACACCCTCGATGGAGAGATGCAACAGATCTTACAGAGACCAGGGTTAAGCGACAGTGAGAAAGTACAACGGTACAATGAGACGCTTCAACGGTACATGACGTTCATGGACCAATACAAAACCCTCTCTACCCCACCACCACCACCACCACCACGTGACACACCGCCGACCTCAGCACCGCTCCAACAGCCGCCATTACCAGGGGTACCACCCACAGCCCCACAGTGGGTGGAAGACGAAGTGCTGAAGAGTGTACCTGCATCGTTCAAGAAACAAGCTGGCCTGGTATTACAACGGATGAAACAGAATCCTAACATGACTTGGAATGATAAAGGCGAACTCCTGGTGCAGAATCAGGTGGTCCCCGGCACCCACATGACGGATTTAGTGAATGACCTGATGCGTAAACGCAGATCGCACACGGATCCTCGAGGATGGGAGGTCTTCGCTCAAGGCTTGAAAGACATGCATGTACCACAGGAATTGGTGGGGAACCCCCACCGCTGGGCCTTTATGCAGCAAACCCAGCAATCGCCGAGTCGTGCACCACGACAGATTCCACAACCTTGGGAATCCGAATGGGAACCGGAGTCACCTCCCAAAACTCCACCACCACAACGGGCACCTTCTTTTCAAACCTTTAAAAAACCACCCTTGATCAGGACACCGCACATCTCCAGAGCCGTGACACGTAGCAAGTCAACGCGACGAACACGACGCCGGACACAACCACCCAAGGTCTGGAACACCTATTAAAACCAACAGCAGCAGCAGGACAGCTCAGTCGCCATGTTTTACCTCACCCTACCCAGTAACAGTTCGCTGGATGTGTTTCCTGACAACACCGTGGCCAAGTATGTGACTCAATTACCACAACCGTTGCATTTACCTGGCCGGTGGGAATGTGGACTGGTGGATATTCAGTACCCTTACTCGTGGTACAACGTGCGAGCCAATGAAGTGTGGTACGAGGTGACCTACGAAGGAAAAGACACCCGACTCACTGTCCCCGAAGGCCAATACGATACTCCCAAGGAGTTCATGGGTGGCCTGTCAAGACTGTTGCATTATAAGGCTCTACGGGAGGTCACAAATACTTCAAAACCCATCAAAGCCTATCCCTTCAAGAATCACGTGAACTTCGATTACAACGCACACAACGACAAGGCAGAGCTTATCGTCACCGCCAACGCGAGTGTCGTACTGAGTCCTATCCTACAGCAAATGCTGGGTTTCGATCTACGGACGTTCGCTGGTCCCACCGCCCACCAAGGCGAGATCCCGATGGATATGAAGTCGGGTATGTACGGACTCTACGTCTACTCGGACGTGGTGGACAACCACATCGTGGGCGATATCAACACACCTCTGTTACGGGTGGTGCCCATTAAAAAGTTGTATGGAGATCAAGTCACCCACAGTTTCACCCACATGCTCTTCCTGCCTGTACGACAAACCCACATCAACACGATCACGGTGGATATAAGAGATGACACGGGACGACCGGTGGCATTCGAACGCGGGAAAGTGGTGGTGACACTTCATTTTCGACAAGCACGTGCTCCCCACTTTGCATAATGAAGGTGCCTTACGAGTGCGATGCACGCAGCTATATGGACTATTATGCCCAACAGGCCGGGGGTGGCTTTCCGGTGTTTAGTGGTGCACGCATGCAACGTGGACATGGACTGGGGAACATACTCGGCAGCATCGTCAAAACGTTCCTGCCCTTGGTGACGCGTGGGGTGAAAGCAATCGGCAAACAAGCGGTACGCAGTGGACTGCAAGTGGCCGGTGATGTCTTGGGGGTACGGCACCCAAAGAAGCCTTGAAACGGCGGGCCAAAGAAGCGGGAGGCGTCTTGGTGGCCAAAGCACAACGCACCGTAGGGAATAAAAGAGCTGCCCCACCGAGACCACGCACCAGTCGACGACCGACCCAGCGACGACGCACATCGAAGACCCGGGATATCTTTTCTTAAAACATGTCCTTGATCCACGCCGAGTCCTGCCCCTCCACCAACAGTGAATTTGATTTGTGGACCGTGCCGCCCACACAGACCAGTGCCGAACAAGGATTATGGGTGGAGCATCTCCCGCTGTCCAGCATCAACGCAACAGGGCCCATCGAGTTCACCATCAGTAATGCGGATACGGCCTATGTGGATTTAGCCCATACATACTTGTATGTGAAAGCCAAGATCGTCAATGGAGATGGCACCAGAATCGCCGACCAAGCAACGGTGGGCCCGACGAATCTCTGGCTGCACTCGATGTTTCAACAGGTGGATATATTTCTCAGCGACAAACTCATCAGTGACTCGACCAACACGTACCCCTATCGAGCCTACATCGAGACGCTGTTGTCGCATGGGCGAGAGGCTAAAAAATCTCAACTGACAGCCGCTTTATTCTACCAGGACAAAGCCGAGCACATGGGCGCAGAGAACGACAATACGGGATATAGCAAACGGAAGGCTTTGACCGCGAACGGCGTCTCGGTGGATATGATCGGTCGACTGCACGCAGACATGTTCATGCAAGACCGATACCTCTTGAACAAGATCCCCATCAAAATCCGACTGATACGGGCGCCTCCGACCTTCGCCTTGATGGCCACTAACGTAGAGGCGCATGTAGCTGACTATAAGATTGTCATCGAAGACGCAGTCCTGTATGTCCGAAAAGTGAAACCGAATCCAGCCGTTCAATTGGGACACATGAAAGCCTTGGAAACAAAACCAGCCCAGTACCCTATCCGACGTGTACAAACCAAAGTGTTCTCTGTGTCTGCTGGAAATATGAGCGCCAACAAAGAAAACCTGTTCCTGGGGGAACTACCCAAGCGATTGATCCTGGCCTGTGTGGAAAATACCAGTTTCAGTGGAGCCTCCCCAGAGAATCCGTTTGACTTTAAACATTTCGGCATCAATTTTGTGGCCCTGCATGTGGATGGACAACAGGTGCCAGCCACGGCCTTAACCCCGAACTTTGGGCGCGCGAATTTCATTCGAGCCTATCAGAGCCTGTTTACAGCTACCGGTCAAATCAACCAGGATGAAGGGAATATGATCAGTCGGGAGAACTACGCGAACGGATACACGTTGTTCTGTTTCGATCTGACCCCCACCTTAGAGAACGACCATCAGCTGGCCCTGGCCAAGCAAGGCAATTTACGGTTGGAAATCCACTTTCTACGAGCCCTCCGGAGCACCGTCAATGTGATCTGCTACGCCGAGTTTGACAACATCATTCAAGTGGACAAGGCGCGCAACGTGCTGTGTGACTTCTCCACCTAACATGGATACAGACCAGATAACCACCGTGCTGGAGAATGACCCAGAGACACGTATGATGTTTCAAGGGGTGTTCGCCCGAGATGTGTTCCCATTAGACCGTATGTATCCTGCTGCTTACGTTCTCAACACGGACCCGATGGATCGGCCCGGTGAACATTGGGTGGGCGTGTACTTGACAGAACAGCAGGGCGAATACTTTGACCCGTACGGCCTGCCACCCTCCATCCCGATTTAACAGACTTCATGGATCAAGGCACAGAGACGTGGTGTTGGAACAGTCAAACGTTGCAAAGCCTGACCAGTAGCGTGTGCGGACAATATTGCTTGTTTTACCTGTACCATCGATGCCGGGGAAGACCCTTATCTACCATCGTACAGATGTTTGACGAGTACCCCAAGGCTGAGGACCGAGATGTACTCGTATATGACTGGGCCGCCCATCATTTCAATGTACAAGTCCCGTTCTGGGCTTGAATTCTTTCAATGTACACACGCCCGCTGTTCTGGGCTTAAGTTTAAAAGCCCCCTGTTCTGGGCTTCAGTTTACAAGCCCCATGTTCTGGGCTTCAGTTCTTTCAATGTACAAGCCCCTTGTTCTGGGCTTCAGTTTTCACGTGGTTGTTCTCACGTTGTTGTTGTTACTGAATAAAAAAAAAATGAGATCTCACCAAAAAAACCCTGTCTTGTGTGTTTTATTCATAATGCATCAATGCCCAATGTGGAGATTCAGTCAAACTGAAATCAGTGGTGTAGGATGGGGCCAAAATGTAGCCCATCAAGGTTAGAATGCAAGCGCACTATAGTAAAAATAGAGAGCCAATGAAATCAGCCCACAGACCAAGTACGTGTTTTTGGTCTAGGTTTGGAGCGGGCATTTCATTGAGGTACGTGTATACGGTGAGTGAAGACTCGTCCAACACGTATAGATTAAGTTTATGACTATAAGTTCTATGTTGTCGATTTAACCTCTCCCTACATTGACGCGCACGCGCGCGCTGCGGCCGGAGAACCCGCGCGCGCTGCGGCCGGGGCGTGCTGGGGGGCGCCGGGGCCCGCCGGGAAAACACCCCGGAGGGTTGAACGTTGGAACTCTTCTGGGTTTGGAGGTAGTTTTAGTGAAAACCGGAAGTGACGTCACAACCCCCACGTGACCTGCGCAGCAGAATGGAAACGACACCCTAGTGTAACCCCCTCACCTAGGCTTCACATGGATACCTCACTCGATCCCATCGGCCCATGAGAAACCCCGCTCGAGCCCAAAACGTCTATGTTCATACCCTTGGGCCACCGCGCATGCGCAGAATGGTGACAACGCCCAAGCCGCTAGTCCAGTCAGATGCCCCTTCACGAAGCTTCACTTTGATACCTCATATGACCCCATTGGACCATGAGTAACTCCCCTAGCTCCAAAATGGCTATTTCCATACCCTTGGGCCACCGCGCATGCGCAGAATGGTGACAACGCCCAAGCCGCTAGTCCAGTCAGATGCCCCTTCACGAAGGCTTCACTTTGATACCTCATATGACCCCATCGGACCATGAGTAACTCCCCTAGCTCCAAAACGGCTATTTCATACCCTTGGGCCACGCGCATGCGCAGAATGGTGACAACGCCAAGCCGCTAGTCCAGTCAGATGCCCCTTCACCTAAGCTTCACTTGGATACCTCACTCGACCCCATTGGACCATGAGTAACTCCCCTAGCTCCAAAATGGCTATTTCCATACCCTTGGGCCACCGCGCATGCGCAGAATGGTGACAACGCCCAAGCCGCTAGTCCAGTCAGATGCCCCTTCACGAAGGCTTCACTTTGATACCTCATACGATCCCATTGGACCATGAGTAACTCCCCTAGCTCCAAAACGGCTATTTCCATACCCTTGGGCCACCGCGCATGCGCAGAATGGTGACAACGCCCAAGCCGCTAGTCCAGTCAGATGCCCCTTCACATAAGCTTCACTTTGATACCTCACTCGACCCCATTGGACCATGAGTAACTCCCCTAGCTCCAAAATGTCTATTTCCATACCCTTGGGCCACCGCGCATGCGCAGAATGGTGACAACGCCCAAGCCGCTAGTCCAGTCAGATTCCCCTTCACATAAGCTTCACTTTGATACCTCATATGACCCCATTGGACCAGTAGTAACTCCCCTAGCTCCAAAACGGCTATTTCCATACCCTTGGGCCACACGAGTTGTCTCCCTTGCGTCAGTGTGTGCAGATGGCGCTATGGTTAGGATCGACGCCGTGATGTGGAAAGGGCGTCCCCACACCATCCTGGAGCCGCCATTTTGTTTGTTGATTTTCTGCGGAGATACACGGGACAATAAACGCTCGACCCTAGGGTGGTACAGATGCTAGACTGATCCTATTAACATGGTACAACACCTATAGATTATGTTTATTATTATTATATGGCTTAGAGGGTTTTTTTGAGGGTAATGTGAGGGTTTTTTCTCCCCGTGACCTCCCCACCGCCTCGTTTGCTCCCTTGCGCCGCCATCTTGGTCCCACACGCCGCCATTTTGGACACACACGCCGCCATTTTGACCACCCCATCCCACAGAACGCCGAGCCAGTGACGTCATATGCAAATTTCTGAGGTCAAATTTTACTCGCTTCTGATTGGCTGTCACCTCCTCGTTTCCTCCTCAAATTATGCAAATTTCTGAGGTCAATAGGGTTCAATTGAGGTTTACCCTACTACTCTCGCACCTCCATTCGCATGCAGCACTATTTAACTTCCTCGAGCAATTAACTGGGTTTGAATATGATGCCCTGGTTTCTTAATGCCACCATCACAGAAGCTCTGAACAAATGTTTATTGGATGACAATTAATGTCAATTTTTGAAAATTGGTGGTTTCATAAACGCTAATTTTGTGCAATGTTAGGGATTAAACTTTATTTTCCCGAACAAACAGAAGCGTGAAACTGTCAAATTTAGTACTATTCAAAAAGTAACATTTCCTGTTCGAATAGATGTCAAAATTTTGTAAATCGATATGCATATCCTAGGACGAAATCTCCCCCACCCCCCATGTCAGGTACATCAATTTAGGTTGCCCCTTGCGATATTTATCAGATGCTAGCCGATATCAAACGATAAGTTTTCTTTTATCACTCGCACACATTGCCCAGGTATTCACTGCCAGCTTCAAAAATTATCTCACGTTCTTGAGTTTGTCTATGAGTGAATATATATACACTGAACCGGGTAATACACAAAAAAATGAAGAAAACATCATTTCAAAATAGTCAGTAATGTCTTTATCTGGCGACCAAAGCACCGACAGTCGGGTCTCTGATTACATTGTTTTTTCATGAGACTCAGCAAATCAGTGCCGGTATGAGCTAGTTCATTTTGGACTAGATAGGGATGTCAACATGAATGCCTCTTCTCGCCATTTACCATCATTTTCGATCATTTTAGCGTTTCAACGAAGCAGTCCAGGATGTAAATCCACTGAATTCTGGAATACTCCAATCCATTCAGAATTACCTCAAAATGAGCCATGGTTGCAAAGGTGGGAGGCGGCAAACAACTGTAACATGGTACAAACAGCCGAGGGTAATCAACCAATTAACAGTCTCAAGAAATAGACCCCCACCGCCCAAATAAACGACCCCACCCGATCTCAAGCCCCCACATTGAATGGAATCTTCCAAACTACAGCCAAACTGTGAATAACTTAACCAGCGATACTCATTTTAGCTGCGTAGACCTTACCAGTGGTCCATATTCCAACACATCTTTATCAAACCATTACGGAACATGCTTAAGTAATAGGCAACAGACCACCAAAAGATTCACACGTTCGGCGGTATTAATAAAACTGTACCTGGCTGATTCCCTAATTAAATCTAGACGTAAATCTTTCGGCATGAAGTAGTTTATTTCAAGCGCAACAAGCTGATAAACTTCTTGACAGGTGTCGACAGTCAAAATTTTAAACGACGCGCGCTTGTACAAATGAAGTGACGATTTTGCCTTTTTTTCTGCCAATTGAAAGCCGTGCTCAGGTTTCACAACTAGTCCTCCGGAGAAGCCTATTAAAAGCCTATTGGAATGAAATTTGCAGTTGAATAGAACAAATGCCATACTTGCCAACCGTATCATCGGCCTTTGATCATTCGTTGCAGCGAATGCGAAAAAAATCGAGAAAACTGTGGTCTTTGGCAAGGATGACGTGTAGGGGTTATTGGATCGGGACTATTTTTCCTTTTGGTATTCTGAAGCCACGATCCGCTTGGGACCGATATTAGCCCATCTAGACCTAGTTGATAGGGGATTTCGATATTCTAGGGGTAAAGTCCGTGTTTCCGGATTTTTTATTTTCATGGCATTACATACACCCAACCATTACTTGATCGGCCTCGTGGAGTACTTCACGTGTATACCCTCCCCGAGCCCGTAGCCCCACTATTGGACCAGCTCGATCCCAAAACGTCCACCCAAGTGCCCTTTTCCACAATTCCCTGTCTACGCATGCGCGTCATAGCCCTACATTCACTACACACCAGTTCAGTCGGATGCCACTCCATGAATTCTTAAACATGATATCTCACACAACCCATTCAGACCAAGGACGGTCCTCCTCTAGCCCAAAACGTCCACCCAAATGCCTTTTTCCCACTTTTTCCCGACTACGCATGCCCATAATGACACCGGAAGTCCCGTGATCCGTACCTGACCGGACCCGGAAAGGACCTTTGATCAGGGTGTGACATTTGCACCGGAAGCGACATTGACCCGGACGTGACGTCATCCGTGATATCATTCCCTCCGCATCTCCCTCCACCGCAGAAATCCTAAGAGATTTACGCTTTTTATACTAATTCCCTGCCTGCGCATGCGCGCCATACACCTACATTCACTACGCGCCAGATCAGTCGGATGCTACTCCATGAGTGCTTCGAATTGATACCTCACACGACCCATTTGAACTGAGGAAGTAACCAGAAATGATCTTTGACCTGCATTTGACCCTTGACCCGGAAGTAACGTTTAACTTGGACGTGACGTCATCCGTGACGTCATTCCCTCCGCATTTCTCTCCACCGCAGAAATCCTAAGAGATTTACGCTTCTTATACTACTATCCTTTCCTTTCACACCTGATCCCTCTCCCCCTCCTCCGTTCGCACAAGCATAGATTGGCCTATGCAGAACCATCCATTCTCAAAGAGAACGTGTCTACCCGCATGGAAGACTTCTCGTATAGAAAGTGTATCACCGGACTAGAATGCTGAGTACTCTATTCTAGACATGACTCTTTAACGTTAATTTGGTTAATTTGGGTGAAAACCACCCACATCAACGCACCTGCTGCTGCTATCGGGGCAGTGAGTATTGTCAAAGGATTAACTTAAATTATAGTCCGGGATTACATGTAGTTCAAATCACCTTGCTTCTTCCTTATCGTAATTATAATATTTAAAACAAATTTTTGGCTTAGTATCCTATAAAACTGATCCGCCATGATTGTTCATTTTGTTGGGGAATATAATTCAGAAGAGAATGTGATAGCGTGCTTATCTGGAGCCATCAGTAAAAGTGGACGCTAGTGTTTAAATCTGAACACTTTAGTGAAATATGAAACGGGATTGACAACGTGACCATTATTGAAGAAATTATGGAATAAAATTTGCGTAAAATTGTACCATTGTGCGTGAAGGTGTTCAATGATGCCCCCATAACATTTGAAATATATCCCAGTTTATAGTTATCATGTGGAGATTGGAATTTTATTTCATAATTTTATCAAAAATGGTTGTCAATTTCGATAGCATTGTAGTGATTTATTTCTACACATTTTACTGATGTGTCCAGATTTGAACTTTAGCATCCATTTTCTTGACAGTGGTGGCATGCATCATTAAATGTTCATTCAACAGCGCTCTTGTGGAGACACACAATAGCGCGTGTGTAATCAGAAGCCGTAGATAAATGAAATCACCTGTTATGAAGTAACCATGGCAACGGCTTCTAAGAATACAGACCGTATCAAGTGATTAATGTTTCGGCAGACAGACATCAAAGGAAGCCGCCCGATCCTTAAAGACTTCCACGTTGGTCTCTGTTATAATAGTGTAAGTAAAGCATGCGATTTATTTGTGTACTTTCACATCTGAAACATAATCGATAAGTTGGGCATGAGTGGATCTTAGATAAGGAGACAAGGGAAATGAAGTGAAACTAAACGGAATGCATCCAGCCTGTGTGTAGTGTAAATTTACATCAGTGATTTTTATACTACATATACAAATACTCGTTTATTTCCGGCGGCGCAGCGCCGCCGGATTTCTGAATTCGCTAAACATGGGAGCGGCCATCTTGATATTGGATGAGTAACAGGTGTTTTCTCGAGCCATACTTCACCGACGTGCCGTGGATTGATCCAACTGATATCATATCGTAAAACGACAGGATTGTATCACCCGTTCGTGACTAACACATCAATATTAATTCTTTTATAATGAATTCATCGAATAAATGTCATCTAGTACTATTTTATTATGGCTGAGAGACCAAGTCGATGACCATACATGATCAAGTTATTCACCTGTACCATGTGTACGTCTGCAGCAAAATGTTTGAGATTGAACTGCGAGTTACTAAAAGCTCGAAACAGTATAACACGCGGATCAGATTGATGTGTAGAAAAAGTCGATCTAGGCTTAATTTACAATGACCCACATCAATAAAGAAATAGTGGCTTGATGATGGGTCCCATATAATGCCACAACGCGAACTCTTACATCAGGCTGTGTGAAGTGACTTAATACGTCAACCAGAGAACATTACTTTTAAAGTCCTAGTTTGATATGCGGTTCATGTGCACATTTTGCCAGCAAGCACTTAAACGTCCGGCTAACCCACACTTTCCAGATGGGTCCTTGCGCGAACTACATTAGTCAAACCTTTAATGAAAACAAACAAATCGACGTTTTTTTTCTAACCATAATGGTGCATCTTGACCTGTATTCACCAGTTGCACACGTAATCGGCTTGTAATACGCAGATTATAAGCTGCAAACGTTTCCGCCGGCATTGATGCATCTGCATCAATAAGTTTTCTTGTATAATTTAATGGACACATCAGTGCACTCGTTAGTAATTAGGCGCTAAGGCACTCGCAAACTAATGATTTACCGATCACATATTCTGGACAAGTGAATAAATAGTATACAATGGGTATATATGCCTAAGTATTATATAAAGTGGAAATCTCTCATAATTCGTGAGAGGGGGCATTGAGTGGGAAAAGGGTGGAAGTGGAGGGGGTTATATAACCTTGGGAGATCATGGAGTGCGGTGGATGATCATTGGGAAGTGGGTCATGGAGTGCATATATGTATAATCTGGTGTTGAATTGGGCGAGATCTGAAAATTAATGGAATATTATTGTAAGCGAATATAAACTCTAAATGGCTAGTCTGATTGGGGGAAGCGCGTACATTAGGCGTAGTGTTAATGGACAAGTGGATACTCCGTTCACAGGCCCCAGTGTCTGGACAGTAGAATTTAAATTCAGTATAATTTAAATAATTTAATTTTTTTTAAGTCATCCTATAATACAGAGAGGAAAAGGTACCACACTGGGGCCTGTGACTCCGTTGTCCTACGTTAACCGTGTGTGGATTATGGGTGGAGAGCGTAGCCAATGAAAGCCTAGAACACGTGTTGAGGGACAGGTGGAAATGGCTACTTCGTTGTCCGACGCTATCCGTGTGAGGATCAGCGATGGACTGAGTAGCCAGAATTCGTTTTAGTTGTACAATCCCTGATGAGCCCCCAAAGGATCAGAAATTGGATTATTGGCAACGGTCGCAAGACAGAATCAAAGAACTTAAAGTACTGATGTCGGGTTTACTTGCATCAGAGGAGTTTATTAGTCCCATATTTGGGAAGAATGGTGGCGTTCGCTTGACATAGGGAATCGTCCTCAAGCTGTTCGGTTTGAAGGGCCAAACTTTCACTTTTATCAAAGGGATATGAAATGGACCATTTTGTACAGCCTTCATGCTGAATTATAAGACCCGAAATAATGAAGGACTGCAGATGCACGAACACGGATTTATGGCTCACTAAAGTTGGTAAGTTGGCTTATTTTCGTATTTTTAGGCACTTTTCGGTGCGGATTTTCTCTTGTTACAAAAATAGGACACCTTTAACCAAAACCAATTTTAGCTATTTTGACCAACAAATAAGTCTAAATATGATTTTGGTTAAAGGTGTCATAATTTTGCAACGAGAATTTGTCGACTGTAAATGCACCGAAAAGTGCAAAATACGGCAGGTTTGAACCACTGTAAGTCTGGTTGTGTTTGTCTGTAGGTCTTGATTATTCTTTATCTTTATCTATTCAAATGGTCAATTTGGTGCTTTTTAGACAAAAATTAGCCCCACCAGCTGTGTGTATCAAAAACGCATTGAGGACGATTCCCTATCTAAAGTGAAGATCATCTTTGTGATCTTGCACTATATATGAATCATAACTTTTGTTGTAAGGTAGATGGAGAAAACCATCCATGAATTGATGTGATATCTGACGGTCGTAATTCATGGATGGAGCGCCAAGTCATAGTAAAACACCGAGTAGAAATCCAGCCCCCGACGCCTGACGATGGGGATGGTATTTACGCTAAAATACGGCGAAAGCATCCAAGTTTAGCAACTTACTATCTCCTCAGATCATTATCCTATCCATAAACACCGTTTATTTGGGTATTCGGCTCTGTTTTGTTGAGATAGCAGCATAAATCCACACCTACTGTACCGTTTTCTTCCATCCGCCTCTGTTCACTCGAAAGTTAGGCCATCAAGCATGCGCACACGATACACTTCACGTCATAGTCACGTGACTCTCATTTGGCGACCCGTCGTCATCCGCGCACTTTCTCCACACGTGGTATTGTAGCTGACAGGCGCGATAGAATAATGGCGAGCAAGCCGTTTTCACAATCTGACATTGTTGACATATTCACAAGACTAAAACAGACATTACCCTTGCAATATGATTTGAAACGGGAGCAAATCGATGTCATTTGCAATGTTTTAAACGGTCATCACGCATTCGCAGTGTTGCCTACGGGCTACGGGAAGAGTAGCTGTTTCTTTCTTCCACCGTTGTTGCTGGATCTTGTAAGTTCGTAGTTGTAAACATAACTTATTATACCCCCGCAACGAAGTTAGGGGGGTATAATGGAATCAGCTTGTCCGTCCGTCCGTCTGTCTGTAGACACAATTTTGTCCGGACTACTCCTCCCAAGATTTTGCTTCTATTTCAATGAAACTTTACAAATGTGTTACCTATGATATGAAGATTATTTTTCTGGCTGTGTGCATTTATTTAATAGCAATGAAACATACCTTCTTGGTTCTTATGGGGGTGTCAGTAGTTCTGAAGGGTGTGGGGTTTTCCAAAACTGGCGTAGCGGGTATCCTAGGAGATGCTCTTACTGGTGAAAACAACATCGGTCCAGGAGATGACAATTGACGTATGTTACATCGTTTAAATGGTGTTCTTCTGGGCGTTGAAATAGGTGCTGCCCGTTTTTTACCCACGTACCCCTGTGAGTCGCACCGTTTCACCAAATCTACTTCTGCAGCGGTGGCCTCCCTTCTCCTACTAACTACCCGACCGAGCAAGTTGAAACACATGGAACATATAAATTGTTTCTCTTTCTCCGGGGTGAAGGCTTTGATATTAAGAAATTCTGCTGTCAGTGCTTCATTCACGGTTAAATCGGACCCCCTTAATGTTGAGGTTACCGGATGCCTGCTATATCCATGGTCAAACTTACGAATGAATTCCTGGTTGCAGTTAATACAGCTCATTATCTCCTCTCGGGCGCAATCCAAGGGATATTTATTACACAATACCTGGAATAACTATCAAGAATTGTTTTAAAATGCAGGATTATTCTCACGCGTGTAATCAGTTAGCCGCTTCTGCCATGATTCGAGCGCGCCTGTCAGCTAGAAACACCCTACCACGTGTGGAGGAAGTGCGCGGATGACGACGGGTCGCCAAATGAGAGTCACGTGACTATGACGTGAAGTGTATCGTGTGCGCATGCTTGATGGCCTAACTTTCGAGTGAACAGAGGCGGATGGAAGAAAACGGTACAGTAGGTGTGGATTTATGCTGCTATCTCAACAAAACAGAGCCGAATACCCAAATAAACGGTGTTTATGGATAGGATAATGATCTGAGGAGATAGTAAGTTGCTAAACTTGGATGCTTTCGCCGTATTTTTAGCGTAAATACCATCCCCCTCGTCAGGCGAGGGGGGCTGGATTTCTACTCGGTGTTTTACTATGACTTGGCGCTCCATCCATGAATTACGACCGTCAGATATCACATCAATTCATGGATGGTTTTCTCCATCTAGTTGTAAGGTAGCTTACCAAAGATTGAAAAATGTTCAAAAATATTAAAATTCATATTCGTAATAATAATTCATAAAGTGCCATATAGTTATAGAACAACCTCAAGAATATGTGTGTAAAGTTTGTGTATCCTGTAATTTTTGTATGGCTCCGTAAAGGACCATCGCCGATATTGGACAGATCCACATTTGTTTGACACACCGTGTACGTTGCTGTCCTCTCACCGTGACGGGACAACCACAGTTATAATCATCCAGTCTCAGCCAATGTTCACTAAATTTGCATTTTCCCGGCATCGGCAAAATTAGCCCAAAGCTAAATTCCAAACCAACGAACAATGGCGACTGCAATTTGACCAGTTCAAATGGCGACTGTTCTGATACGTAAATTAGTACAGATGTCAAGAGCGTGAGCCAATCAGCTGTCGACATTATGACCTCGACCAATACACGTCACAGAATATGAATATTAATTCAGCGGGAAACAGTCACGAGTTTAGTTCAACCAATGGAGTACACAAAATATGTAAATGAGCTGTCTGACCTCGTTCCAATCTGGCGAAGGGTCACCAGCAAACACGTTTCACGGCTGTTTGGATTTTTATTCCGCAATAAATTTCGCTGAACTTCAGAGAATAACTTAGCTTTTTCCACTCATTTTCCCGGACTCTGTACATATATTTCCTCTGACTTTCCATGTCCTTTCAACGAAATTCCATTACTCTTAGCGCCTGGAATTGCATGGCTTGTGCGAGGCCTGTTGTGAATGCTGTAAGGGGCATCAAATGAGAACAGTCTCCGGGCAGGAGATCAAAACTACACATGTGCAGAAGAAAAAAGAAAAACTGAAAAGTGATACTAATGTAGGGTTTACCCTTGGTAAACCCGACAAAAATGCAATAGGATAGTTGCATAGTTTAAAGAAAATAATTTACATCCGAAAGTCACATTCTGAAATGAATACCTACCAAAAGTATGTGCATGTAATTGGAAGTACATTGTATATCTTGTTCAGTGGCAGGAGGTGATTTGTAATTCTGAAATATATATATATAACATGTAGAGTATGACAAAATGACACCAAACAGACCTTTCAATACAATACATATTTTAAATGATATCAAAGTCGATTGACGTCATAAAAATATAGCCAAGTATCTTACTTTACTTGATTTATCTGCATGGTCTCTCAACATGTTCAACTGGTTGGTTGATGCACGAATGCCATACTCATGATCATATATCACTGTTATCCTCGGAAATATCCAAAGCATATATGGAAGCCAGATCATGCCAGCTGGCAAACCCTCTCCTTCACATTCATCGCCATAGGACGATTGAGCGAGGTAAGGAGAGGGAGATTGCGAAGGAGGCAGGTTGTAAGGTTATATTTATCTCGCTCTCTCGCTTCGCAATCTCGTTTCGATAGATAGAATTCCTGATTTATACAGAATGTCGAATCTGACGATATGGTAGAGAGATAAACTCCAATATAAATCAGAAGTATCATTCATACTATCAACTTGCAAAACATATCGATAGAATCGCAACCTGTTGAGATACACCGGTATATTCATTCGGAAATCAAATATTACCTTATAGTGATATTGAATTCGGACTTCTAGAGGGGAAGCAGACCGTATTCACCAAAGGGTTCGAATAGCGTAGGAGACACTTAACCTATGTACTGTCGTCTTAGGGATAAATGGTGCCATTGATGATCGAATCTCAAAGTAAGAGACAAAACCTAGGCCTAAATTCCAGTATATTCCCGTAGGCCTACCTCTCGGAAATCGCTCTTATCGTTAACAGAAACCGTGTACACAAAATTTTTGAAAATGTTATTATTGCCTGTAATCAGTGATGATGAAATTGATTGTTACCTATACTAGTGTATCATGCATTAGTGAGCTCTTAGCTTGTGTAGGGCACTCCTGTATGTCTGTAATATATTCCATAAAAATTTCACAAACCTAAACAAGAATTACTTCCGGCGTCGTTGCGTTAAGACGGACATTGGGAGGTGTTAACCCTACTGAGTTAAAACGATGGTGGCCCAGTGGAAAATTGCAGCATTGTGGCAGGATTTTGAAGGATGGTAGACGAGTGGAGCGTGTTGAAATGTGGATGGGTGTTGAAAGTATAGTGGAGGAGTTTGGAATCATGGACGATGGAAAGATGGTGGAGGATGATGGAAGGATGATGGAGGAACATGGAAGGATGGTGTTGGATGGTGGAAGGATGATGGAGGATGGTGGAAGGATGATGAAGGAACATGGAAGGATGGTATTTAATGGTGGAAGGTTGATGGAGGAACGAGGAAGGATGGTGGTGATGATGGAAGGTTGATAGAGGAACGTGGAATGATGGTGGTGGATGGTGAAAGTACGATGGAGGAACGTGGAAGGATGGTGGTGGATGATGTAATGATGATGGAGGAACGTGGAAGGATGAGGGTGGATGGTGGAAGTATGATGGAGGAACGTGGAAGGATGGTGGTGGATGGTGGAAGTATGATGGTGGAACGTGGAAGGATGATGGTGGGTGGTGGATGTATGATGGAGGAACGTGGAAGGATGGTGGTCGATGGTGAAAGGATGATGGGAGAACGTGGAAGGATGGTGGTGGATGGTGGAAGAACGGTGGAAGAAAGTGGAACGATGGTGGTGAATGGTGGAAGTATGATGGAGGAACGTGGAAGGATGGTGGTGGATGGTGGAGGGATGATGGAGAAACGTGGAAAGATGGTGATGGATGGTGGAAGGTTGATGGAGGAACGTGGTAGGATGGTGGTGGATGGTGGAAGGTTGATGGAGGAACGTGGAAGAGTGGTGGTGGATGATGGAGGAACGTGGAAGGATGGTGGTGGGATGGTGGAGGAAAGTGAAACGATGGTGGTGAATGGTGGAAGTATGATGGAGGAACGTGGAAGGATGGTGGTGGAACGTGGAAGAATGGTGGTGGATGATGGAGGAACGTGGAAGGATGGTAGTGGATGGTGGAAGGTTGATGGAGGAGCGTTGAAGGATGGTGGTGAATGGTGGAAGTATGATGGAAGAACGTGGAAGGATGATGGTGGGAACGTGGAAGAATGGTGGTGGATGAGTAAGGAAAATGGATGGTGGAAGGTTGATGGAGGAGCGTGGAAGGATGGTGGTGGATGGTGGAAGGTTGATGGAGGAACGTGGAAGGATGGTGGTGGATGGTGGAGGAAAGTGGAACGATGGTGGTGAATGCTGGAAGTATGATGGAGGAACGTGGAAGGATGGTGGTGGATGGTGGAGGGATGATGGAGAAACGTGGAAAGATGGTGATGGATGGTGGAAGGTTGATGGAGGAACGTGGTAGGATGGTGGTGGATGGTGGAAGGTTGATGGAGGAACGTGGAAGAGTGGTGGTGGATGATGGAGGAACGTGGAAGGATGGTGGTGGGATGGTGGAGGAAAGTGAAACGATGGTGGTGAATGGTGGAAGTATGATGGAGGAACGTGGAAGGATGGTGGTGGAACGTGGAAGAATGGTGGTGGATGATGGAGGAACGTGGAAGGATGGTAGTGGATGGTGGAAGGTTGATGGAGGAGCGTGGAAGGATGGTGGTGAATGGTGGAAGTATGATGGTGGAACGTGGAAGGATGATGGTGGGTGGTGGATGTATGATGGAGGAACGTGGAAGGATGGTGGTCGATGGTGAAAGGATGATGGGAGAACGTGGAAGGATGGTGGTGGATGGTGGAAGAACGGTGGAAGAAAGTGGAACGATGGTGGTGAATGGTGGAAGTATGATGGAGGAACGTGGAAGGATGGTGGTGGATGGTGGAGGGATGATGGAGAAACGTGGAAAGATGGTGATGGATGGTGGAAGGTTGATGGAGGAACGTGGTAGGATGGTGGTGGATGGTGGAAGGTTGATGGAGGAACGTGGAAGAGTGGTGGTGGATGATGGAGGAACGTGGAAGGATGGTGGTGGGATGGTGGAGGAAAGTGAAACGATGGTGGTGAATGGTGGAAGTATGATGGAGGAACGTGGAAGGATGGTGGTGGAACGTGGAAGAATGGTGGTGGATGATGGAGGAACGTGGAAGGATGGTAGTGGATGGTGGAAGGTTGATGGAGGAGCGTGGAAGGATGGTGGCGAATGGTGGAAGTATGATGGAAGAACGTGGAAGGATGATGGTGGAACGTGGAAGAATGGTGGTGGATGATGGAGGAACGTGGAAGGATGGTAGTGGATGGTGGAAGGTTGATGGAGGAGCGTGGAAGGATGGTGGTGGATGGTGGAAGGTTGATGGAGGAACGTGGAAGGATGGTGGAAGAACGGTGGAAGAAAGTGGAACGATGGTGGTGAATGGTGGAAGTATGATGGAGGAACGTGGAAGGATGGTGGTGGATGGTGGAGGGATGATGGAGAAACGTGGAAAGATGGTGATGGATGGTGGAAGGTTGATGGAGGAACGCGGTAGGATGGTGGTGGATGGTGGAAGGTTGATGGAGGAACGTGGAAGAGTGGTGGTGGATGATGGAGGAACGTGGAAGGATGGTGGTGGGATGGTGGAGGAAAGTGAAACGATGGTGGTGAATGGTGGAAGTATGATGGAGGAACGTGGAAGGATGGTGGTGGAACGTGGAAGAATGGTGGTGGATGATGGAGGAACGTGGAAGGATGGTAGTGGATGGTGGAAGGTTGATGGAGGAGCGTGGAAGGATGGTGGTGAATGGTGGAAGTATGATGGAAGAACGTGGAAGGATGATGGTGGAACGTGGAAGAATGGTGGTGGATGATGGAGGAACGTGGAAGGATGGTAGTGGATGGTGGAAGGTTGATGGAGGAGCGTGGAAGGATGGTGGTGGATGGTGGAAGGTTGATGGAGGAACGTGGAAGGATGGTGGTGGATGGTGGAGGAAAGTGGAACGATGGTGATGAATGCTGGAAGTATGATGGAGGAACGTGGAAGGATGGTGGTGGAAGGTTGATGGTGGAACGTGGAAGAATTGTGGTGGATGATGGAGGAACGTGGAAGGATGGTGGTGAATGGTGGAAGGTTGATGGAGGAACGTGGAAGGATGATGGAAGGATGATGGTGGAACGTGAAAGGATGGTGGTGGATGGTGGAGGGATGATGGAGGAGCGTCGAAGGATGGTGGTGGATGGTGGAAGGTTGATGGAGGAACGTGGAAGGATGATGGAAGGATGATGGTGGAACGTGAAAGGATGGTGGTGGATGGTGGAGGGATGATGGAAGAGCGTGGAAGGATGGTGGTGGATGGTGGAAGGTTGATGGAGGAACGTGGAAGGATGGTGGTGGGATGGTGGAGGAAAGTGGAACGATGGTGGTGAATGGTGGAAGTATGATGGAGGAACGTGGAAGGATGGTGGTGGAAGGTTGATGGTGGAACGTGGAAGAATGGTGGTGGATGATGGAGGAACGTGGAAGGATGGTGGTGGATGGTGGAAGGATGATGGGAGAACGTGGGAGGATGGTGGCGGATGGTGGAAGGGTGATGGGGGAACGTGAAAGGGTGGTGGACGGACGATGAAAGTACGATGGGAGATCGTGGAAGGATGGTGAAGGATGGTGCAAGATTATGGAGGAACGTGGAAGGATGGTGCACTCCCTCAATCACCTCTCACTTATTTCACTCATTCACTCACTTACTCCTCATCTCAAATTCACTCATCCTTGCGTGGGGCGATACCGCGTTAAGACAGGCGAAGACACCCTAGTGGAAAAGTGGAAGATGGTGAAAGAGTGATGGATGGAGTTAGGGAGGATGGTGGAAGGATGGTGGATGCATACCATCACCGCATTCAATCCCCTTCCTCGCTCCTCCGCCTCCTACTCTTTAATTCTCCTCCTGCCACCCTCGCTAACAGGTCTTTCCCTCCCCATTTCTCTTCTATCATCGGGAGCCCTGGTAAACGACTTTGCCGAACGTAATAATTCACTGATGACTTTACGTAGGCTACTCTGACAGCCAATCCAAGTGATTCGTTACGATCTTCTCAAAGCAGAGATCACAGTGGTCAGGTGTTGACGTCAGACTGTCAGTAGGCCTATGCGTCATATTGCATCTCATCCAATCACTTTACGCGTGCATCACACGTTTTTATGAAGGTTAGGCCGTCTTATGAATATGTGATGTGTTTGGTACCGGCTCCCGGCCATTAGCATGTGCGCTTGATTGGTTGACCATGGTACGTGTAAACGTAGACCATGCCTCCTGGGCAGTAGTGGGGTGTCAGAAATGGAAGTGGAACCCACGCCCCACACCAAGCAGGACCAGCCCACTCGATGATATAACGATCACAATTATCTTTATACGATGCATTTACTGGCGATCGATATTGGAGGAATAGTGGAATATGTATGTGGGTGCTGAGCGGTGATTACTTGTAAAGAATCGTCGGCCATGTTTGATCGCCTGAAAGTTTAATCTATAGAGAGAAAGAGTGAGAATCATGAGAATAACCATTCCATTCTAATCGTCTTATCAATGTAGACCTATCCAATGATGTAAATACATGGATGTTATCGGGAGGATAAGTATAAGGGGCGGTAACTCCATTTTTATTTTGAAGACGGCAACGCGCATGCGCGACTCAGCTATATCATATGCAAGCTATATTCAAGCTATCTTATTCAATCATTTTAAGACCAGGACAAGTAAGTGAACGTATGAGTGACGTATCAGTGACGTCATTACATCAGAATTAAGGTTATGCATTTAGCATAGAAAATTGTAAGACGACGTCTAACCATAAATATTATGGATATAAGAAAAAATGAATGCTTACTTTGAGAAACATGCTAAGCAGGAGAAAGCAAATAACGCAAATTCAAGTTACAGAGTAATAATATTTTATTAAGCAAGTGATAATATTTCATTCAACATTGTATACAGTAACTTATCTTTTCCGTCTATAAATCTATCCTATTAAATCTACTTTATTCATACAAATATACAAATATTCAGATTTCATTCAGGTTTACAATGTGCATAAACTGGGATAATTAAGTACATGTTACTACGAGGACGGCGGTGGCGGCGTCGGTGATGGCGGTGGTGGCGGCGGTGGTGACGAAGTATAACACGTATCATTGCTGAGGAGATATAGGGTACTCATCTCTCGGACGGCACTATACCTGCATTTCTACTTCAGAATCATGGACGTCCATCTCCGAACTTTACTGAGATAACCCTGCTAAAGGAAGGTAACTCTACTGAAGGGAGGTAACCACTGGTAGTACTACTTTAAAGTTGTAGCACAGACATACATATGTATATATACATGCCCAAATGTGCTATAACCGTTCAAGCAGAGTTACCTCCCTTTAACATGGTTAACTCCCTTTGGTAGAGTTAACTTTCTTTAACCGGGTTATCTGGGTCAAGTTCGGAGATAGACGTCCACGACCCTTCCATGGACGGTCATTGATTCTGAAGAAGAAATGCGGTAACATGGTCATACGTGAGACAAATACCCCATATCATCTCGGCAAGGACACATGTTATACTTCGCCACCACCGTCGCAAGCAGCCACCACCACCGCCGCCACCACCACCGCCGCCACCACCGCAACTGGACAAGGCCGCCGCCACCTCCACCTCCACCACCGCAACCGGCGTTGTCATAGCCACATGTCAATTATCACACTTTATGAAATTTGTAAAGCCGAAAGAAATTTGAATATTTGTATGTATGTATTAATAAAGTAGATTTTATAGGAAAGATTTACAGATGGAGGAGATATATGTTAATGTATACAATGTTGATATTACATCTTTATCACTAACTTGGGTTTGCGTTGTTTCCTCTCTCTCTTGCTTAGTATGTTTCATATAGTACACATTAGAGATGCTTCATTTTTTTCCTATATCCATATTATGGTTAGACGTCGTCTTACAATTATATTCTGTGCTAAATATAACCTTAATTCTGGTTTGATGACGTCGCTGATACGTCACTAATACGTTCAATTAATTGACTTTGAGCTATGATATAGCTGATTCGAGCGTACGCGTTGTAGTTTTCAAAATCAAAATCGAGTTACCTCCCGTTATACTTATCCTCTCATCAGCATCCATGTATTTAAATCATTGTTATAATACGTCTGTATTGATGTGACGATTAGAATGGAATGGTTATTCTAAATCTGTCTATAGATTAAACTCTCACGTGATCAAACATGCCCGACGATTCTTTACAAATAATCATGTCATCAAACATGGTGGTCGCATACTCCATTCCGACTGGTCGAGTTCTCGAACATCTAGGTATGGAACGCTAACTTTAAGAGGGTTTCCCTTTGTTTAAACTACAAGGGTCAGCAGATTTCCCCGCAACAATAGATACGGCTTATAGTCGACGTATCACGTGATCAAATTCTTCACAAGTTATACCTACGACATGAAACATGACGTAATGACCCGCCACCTTATCCGCCGTCTTACCCACTAGTTTATACGCCTTACCTGCTGGCAGTGACGTTACTGATCCTTTATCCCATGGCTCTTACTCATGTGGTGTGAGAAGCCTAATTTTACACAACGCGGGGCAAGGGGTGGAGTGGAGGTGGCTGTTTCTTTAATATACGCTCGTATTCATGCATATGTGATTCTGGTGTGATTCTGAAATCGTATACATGTATCTCACTTGTCATGGAACACCTCTCAAATCTCTTCCCCCAAGAAACCGTGGCGAGTTTTTCATCCGGACGGATGAAACTTCCACGATTGAAGCAAATGGTATGTACCCACAGTTTTCACATGTCATTGACGACCCGTTCTGAATTACAGACCATGGGACATGACACCAAACAAACGTGTTCACTGCCATCTTTCTCCCGAATTTTATGCACAACCAATTAGTGTTAAACATATTTGTCTAAGGCTCTCTAAATAATATGAAACCATTAAAATATTGATAGGCACGGAGACGGGTATTTATTTTCATCAAGCCAGGCTTTATTGACAGCCAGACAAGAGAGAAACCTACTTTTTTCGCAAAGCTAAAACTCATTGCTATGGTAACAATAAAATAACACTTATGAGTTGCAGTCATGGGAATTAGTTCATTAGGTGGACTATAGACCTGATTAAATAAAGGCCAATCATACGGTAGGCATACTTCTTCAAATCTACAACATTATTCAAGTAAATAACGTACCGTACCGTACGGGTACTATAACTTTGTAAACCGTCCGTGTATGCTTGTTTGATTGTGCCCATCGTGCAGCCACAGTTTTGGTCGAAAGGCCCGGACAATATTGGGGTCATTAGGGGTAGTAATTAAAAGAAAAAACAAAAACAAAAAGAACATCTTACGCCCACTGGGGGCCGGGATATTTGTTTAGGGCGGGGGAGGGGGGCGAAAAGCATAATTACGGTATAATAAAGACTCCCTCAGGTGTTACGTTATAGTAAAGCCAAAAATTAACTTAATTCAGCACAAAAATCTGGTATATGTACAAACAAAATACCAAAGTTTTATATCTTTAACTCTCAGAGTCAAGTGACGTAGAACAACGTCAACTGACTTTTAAAATTGGGCTCTTTTTGGCCCTTTTGTATAAATTTTATCATTAATGCTTTAATATTTCTAAAAGGGAGTTTTCGTGTTGTTCCGTAACTACTCTTTTCACCAATAAAGCCGAGTCTACGCTCATATACCAGCTCGTATCACTACGTCCCTCACACTCACGGGAACAAGGAGAGTAAGAGACGTTGTGAGACAAGCTGGTATATGAGCGTTAGTGGAGTCATTGTGGTATATTTTCTGTCATTCTGTCCTCTGGTATAGTTAAATGCTTGAGCCGGGAAAAATAACTTTACAGCATATTTGTTTGAGGCATTTTCCGTACATTTAACAAAAAATGACAAAAACGATACAGTTAATAGCTTTTAGTATTTTTATATAACAAACTTACATCACAAATCAATCGTTAGTAGTAGGAATCCCGGAAATTCATTTTTATTTTTGCGCGCCCAGAGTGATCTGCCCCTGATGTGGTGACGTGACGTGACGTGGCGATGACGCCACGGATGACGTCACTTCCGGTGATATCACTTCCGGGCCAAAGGTCACTTCCGAGTCAAAGATCACGTTCGGGTCGATGGTCGTTCCGGTCGCGTGACGGCCCAGCAAGAGTTATCTGCACTTAAAGAAGACCGTACGCTGCAGTTACATGTATTTCAATGTTAGTTCCAATGGGGAACCCACTCATGGACATTTGCGGTATGGGGTGTGGCATCTTGTTTTCTCTATCTCACCATATGTAGAACATGATGGGATGGGTCACGTGGCCATTGGGTGACTTTCGCTGGAAAGTTATCGTGCGCTTGCGTAGTGAATAGGCAGATCTGGGACGCATGAGCAGGTAGGGAATGGTGGGAAAAGGACATTGGCAACCACCTCGCTGGGGGTCTAATAACACCCCAGCCACCAGTCAGATTTTTGGACCGGATTCGGGGTCTTCGCGCACATCGCCGGAAGTGACATCATATATAGTAAAATAGATGCATACCGAACATTTCGATTACTTTTCAAGTCTGCATAATACCTCTGTTGACCTAGCGTTTAAAAGAATTATCTGGAGATAATTTTCCCTGTTTATGTGGACAGAGCATATGAAAAGTAGTTCGCTCATGTGCAACAATAAAGGAGTTGTTCGGCTGGATTCAAACTGAACCGTGCGTTGGCTGGTTTCCCCTATACGTCATAGCAACGTAGTAAAGGTCAACTTCCGCTATTGGTGGCAGGGATGGTAATGGAGCCTGCGAAATGGAGCATGCGCTGTGGGGAGGTTGGGACATTGAATCGAGGTGGCTCAATAGTGGGCGTACTGGGTCGGGCGTATGGCAAGCCGTTTTGCTTTTTATTCAGTATTTGCTGATATCAGCAAATACTGAATAAAAAGCAAAACGGCTTGCCATACGGGCGGGGTATCCATGTGAAGCGCTCTTCGAGGCCGATCAAGTCATGGGTGGGTGCATGTAATACTTTCCCTGGAAAAAATCCAGAAACAAGGACTTTAGTCCTAAAATATGGAAAATTTCTATCAACCAGGTCAAGATGGGCTAATATCGGTTCCCAGCGGATCGTGACCTGCTAAAAGGTGCAGGGTTAGTAGTAGAGAAAGCAAAAACCCAGTATATTTGCCCTAAAGCCTTTGTGGAGTGTTTTACCGTAACGCCTCAACGCCCTATCTGAACGCCTTAACGCTTTATCGTAACGCCTTAACGCCCTATCTTAACGCCGTATGCTAACGCCTTAACGCCCGGGCATAGAAGTTTTTTGCCTTTTGTGAGAGATTGTACGATGCTATTATATAATACTAACGAGTCGACAAGGTGATATCAAATCAAATCAAATCAAATTTTATTTAGAGTCGAGTAGATAGGCCTACAAACGATAAAACATTAGCTCGTGGAGCTATTCATGCCGACTTTTACAAACAATTTGAAATAATGGTAACAAAACATGATAAAAACATTGAATTAAATTAACGTAAATCACACTATATCAAAATAAATTAGAACAAATTGAATGAAAGGAGAAGAAAACATGTGACTAATGTATACACTGAACGAAAGATCTATCTCCCCCGTATCCAAAAATGTAAGCAAATATTTTTTTGCGATTTTTTATCGCCGATCTATTCATATCGAAACATCAAAAATTGGAGCGTCTATTTTAACCAATCAGAAATGCCGAAAACATATTGTGAGCATCGCTGCGTGACGTCATCCGGGCTCATACTCACTTCCGCCCTGTACGTTAAAATATGAGAAGCTCTCGAGACTGCAGGTTTATATTTTGTATACTGTTATAATTTGATAGTGGTAGAGTGCCAATATTCCGCAAATACACGGGCATCATGCCGCAGTGTGTGGCGTTTGGCTGTTTTAACAGAACTGGAAATCCAAACCTTCCAAAACCGTGACATTTTTATCGATTCCCAATGTTGAAACCAGATGTACTGAAACAGTGGGTGCATAACGTCGGTCGGCAGGATTTTACTCCAAACGCATAAGAGAATAACTTTTGCACAGTGAGACTGATGCAACAAATTGGAGTGAGTTTATTAGTCTTTCAACACTATTTCAGTCATATCACGACGTTCGGTTCCTATTCCTGTCAAATTGTAATCATTTCAATGTAAGAAAGGCTTGGTTTGTAATATATCTCCATGCAATGTCATTATATAGTAATTCGAAAACCATTAGGCAGATTGTTCCAGCAGCTTCATATCTGAATGACTTCAAACCAAACCTGGTGGTTTTAACATATGGCTGTTCAATTATGGCGTCCAATCTCAGATCACAAGGTCACGAAGATAATGAGGACCTTGGTTATTTACAATATTAAAAACTTCAAGGGCAAGTGCTCGCGTCCTCCTTAAATGGAGGGTCGGGACATTTGCCCTAACTAATAAAATATCGAATCCACTTGTGTGGTCTTGGAACACAAAGCGTATAGCTCTTTCTTG
This sequence comes from Hanleya hanleyi, assembly GCA_036873755.1. Taxonomy (NCBI): domain Eukaryota; kingdom Metazoa; phylum Mollusca; class Polyplacophora; order Lepidopleurida; family Hanleyidae; genus Hanleya; species Hanleya hanleyi. The sequence continues at coordinate 30,155 of JAVTVY010006812.1, forward strand.
TAATCGCTCCGTTTTCTTACTGTTGGAATGACTACAAAAGTGCCACACAAGTGGACAAAAATTTAAATTTGACAGGATGAAGCTAAAATAAATGTTCTTTCTTCCATGTAGAGATAAAAGTTTACCAATTCTCTGAAGAGCATTGATTTGCTGGGATGTCTTTTTACACAAATTGGCAATATGTTCGTCAAAATTTAATATGTAGTCCAGAGTGACACCAAGAAGTTTCACAGAGTCGCTACAAGAGATGGTACTATTACTTACCGGTATATTAAAGACAGGTGCAGGTCTCTGGTTCGTGGTTCAAAAGCTATGGCCTGGAATTTCTCTGGATTTGCTGCATTTCATTGTTGACGAACCACTCTATCAGTGTGACACTGTCTTGTTGTTTAATCTGACATTACGGTACCGGTACACACAGATTTGCCTGCACATAACAAAGTATTGTCATCAGAATAATTGTATAAAATACCCTTTTCAATAAAATAGAAAATATCATTCATAAAAAGATTAAAAATTATGGGCCCAAGTATGGAACCCTGAGGGACACCGGCGAACTGATAATGTTTCCAAGTTTCACTTGTTGCTTCCTATTTCTAAGATCGGCAAACAGATTCAAAGCACCTTCGGAGACGCCGTGCGCTTGCAGTTTGTCCAGCACAAGTTTGTGGGGAAGACTATCGAAGATCCATGTATATATCCATCCATTCACACCACGGAATAAAACCACGGAACATGTTGAGACTTGGTGGTCCCCGATGACGTCATCGCTCTACGCCGGGCGATGTTCGCATGTGTGTCCGTGGGTGGGTGTGGATGGGTGTGTGTGTATGGTGGTGGTGGTGTGTGTGTGTGTGTGGTGTGGTTGTGTGTGGTGGTGGTGTGTGTGTGGTGTGTGGCGGTGGTGGTGGGTGTGTAGAGGTGATGGTGGATTTTTGTGGTGGTGGTGGTTGTTTATGGTGATGGCGTTGCTGAGCGCTCGTCTCAACGCAGTGACGCCGTAACGCCCTAACGTCTTCTATACTTAGTTTCATAATTTCTTAAGGTGGTTCATGCCTCAAACGACGTCGGCGACGTCATTACACAGGGTTACTTCCCCTGTAATAACTCTTCCAACGTCATATATCGCCTTTTCTGATGAGAGACATTACCAGGGGAGGTAATGCCGTCGCAAATATTAGAAACCCTTGGTCATTCAAAGCATTTTATATAAAAATGTAGATTGAAGACTTCCACTTTTTATTTGATTAATGAAATGATCACATGGTGTGGAAGATGTGTTTAAATATCAGCATAGGTCGACGGATGATTTTCGATTTGGGAGAGGGCTTCATAGTCGAAAAATGTAATTTCCAACGTCATACAGTTCGATGAAATGCCTAATTCATATACAATTATTGCATTTATGTTCAACTTTTCGGTGTTTTTAAGACCCCTGGAAGTTTCTCCATATAAATAAATATTAGTTGTGGATATATATCCGTATACTTCGACTTCCTTGTTTCGTAGAAAACTGACTTTTCATGGTTTTGGCAAAAGACAGTTGACATTGTGATATTCGCAGCTACTTACAAAAAATCTAGATCGAAGACCATCATTTTTTTTTACGTTTTACTACAGGTCAACACCCCAGCTACCCACGACAAAAATATTAGGACAAAGTTTTGAGGTACGAACCACTTTAACGCTATAATGCAGACAGTTAAGAGGAAGAAAGATCAATACGTTCGCAAGTATTCATATAGTATATTATCTCCTCCATCACATCATACCCACGCTGGGGGAGCCTCGTTGAGCATATTTACAATTCTCGTAGGCTCTTGTCCAATCAGAAACCGCCATTTCAGAACTTCAATCTTCGGCCATGTTTACTCTGATCCGCTTGTTCTAATCCTCGTCGTGCAGGCCAGGATACTGTAACGGCAATACGTCCCGGAACAGCTGTTAGCGCATTTTGATCGCATTTTGCAGGGCATCGGTGGGTGGTAGCCTCATATCCTCTTCCAGGTGACGCTTGGTCTTCATAATGATTCTGTGCATGGGGTCGCCTTTCATTTCATGCGATAGCAGGGTATACTGTTCATAGATCGCCGTGGTTGTTTTCCTGATGCTGCGGCGTATTTGGATGTACGCCTGCTGTAAGTTATCCTGTCTGGCGTCCTCGATTGCTGCAGCGTGAGTATTAATAGCTGCTGTCACGATACGATCATAAAACGTAGGTTCTTCCTCACTCAGGCTTTCCTGGGACGTAGCCTGACTATCTGAGATCAAGCTCTCTATATCAGTAGATAGACTCTCAGCAGTCTCTGTTTCGGTATCAGTCGGCGGACTCTCAGAATCAGCTGGCATATTCTCAGCATCTGCATCGGCTTCTCGTGCCTCGGTGTCTTTAATCCCATGTATATTTTTTTGTTGTCGCATCATATCCTAGAGTCTGGTGAACCTACGTTCGCACTCAGAGCAAGTATACTCCAAGTTGACGGTTGAACGTCGACTGTGCACGTTTTGGGGATATGCTTGCTTTATGGACAGTAATGCTCGCCAACTTCCAGTTAACGCTTCAACGCCCGGGTGAAATAGCTCAGAAGCCCTGATTTTTCATCGAAATGCAGCGACGCCCGTCAACACCCGTCGTTACGCCTTAACGCCCGTCTCCACGCCTTAACGCTTTATCCTAACGCCGTAACGCCCGTTTCAATGTCTTAACGCCCTATCTTAACGCCTTAACGCCCTATCGTAACGCCTAAACACATGTGTGGTACACCCATTCTATGTTGTACGTGTCATATTCGTTCTTGCCCGTTAGGTGCATTCTCGGCTGCTCTTCTCCAACCAGAAGCCGACCTTTGAGAAACTACAGAGCTCGGAGCTGTGGGATGGACCGGCGAAGTTTTTGAAGCTCGAAGCTCTTGGGGTCGGAAGTGACATCATCGCACGCATGCGCACGCTCCTGTGGAGCACCCGCTCCCTGGTGTACCCTATGCCCCACGGGCTATAGCACACAGGGTGCACCACAGGCGTCATCGCACGCATGCGCACGCACCTGTGATGCGTCCGCACCCTAGTGTACGCTATCCCATACGGGCTATAGGGTACAGGGTGCACCACAGGTGCATGCGCATGCGTACAATGACGTCATTTCCGAGCTCCGAGCTCCGACTCCAAGAGCTCCGAGCTGCAAAAAGTCGATTCGAGCTCTTAGCCGGCCCATCCCACAACTCCGAGCTCTGTAGTTTTTCAAAGGGCGGCTTCTGATTGTACAATAGCAGCCGAGAATACATCTAACGGGCAAGAACGAATATGACAGGCGCAACACAAAATAGGTGTACTACACATGCGTTAAGACGTTACGATAAGGCGTTCAGATAGGGCGTTATGGCGTTACGGTAAAACACTCCACAAAAGAAATAAAGCAAATATACTGGGTTTCTGCTTTCTCTAACACTAACCCATGGCCTGCACCTTTCAGAAGGCCACGATCCGCTGAGAATCGATATTACCTCATTTAGACCTGGTTGATAGGAATTTTTCATATTTTAGGGCTAAAGTCTGTGTTTCTGGGGTTTTCCGGGAAAAGTTTCACATGCACCCACCCATGACTTGATCGGCCTCGAAGAGCGCTTCACATGGATACCCTCCCCAACCCGGTATGCCAATTATTGGGTCACCACGATCCCAAAACGTCCATTACAATGCCCTATTCCCACCATTCCCTACCTGCTCATGCGCCCCAAATCTGCGTATTCACTACGCATGCGCACGATAACTTTTCAGCAAAAGTCACCCAATGGCCACGACACCCCTCCCTTTGTATTCTACATGGTGAGATAGAGAAAATAAGATGCCACACCCCATACCGCAGATGTCCATGAGTGGGTTTCGCATCGGGACTAACATTGAAGTAACTGCAGCGTATGGTGTTATTTAAGGGCAGATAACTCTTGGTGATCTGTCACGTGACCGGAAGTGATCTTTGTCCCGGACGTGACCTTTGACCCGGGAGTGACATCACCGGAAGTGACGTTATCCGTGACGTCATCGCCACGTCACGCCACCAAATCAGGGCAGATAGCTCTGGGCGTGCAAAAATAATAATGAATTTCAGAGCTTCCTAATATTATCATGTCAAACAATCTCTTATGTGACTTTCTGGTAATCCTTCTGAATGCAGTACCCGTGTTCATATACTTAGCCAATGGGAACGAAATCTCGAAATAACTCTTTCATGTTTACTAGACTCGGGCACTTTATAAACACCTCTAATTAATTTCTACCATAACAACATCATCATTGTACAAAACCATAGTTTGTTTTTTCTTAGATTTATCAGTGAATTCAAAGCGACATGGTCTCAACAGCTGAAGAATAAACATCTGTTCATACTCTCGGGAGGAGAGATCAACTTTTTCTTTGAACGAGTTTGATGAGGAATCCGCACACGATGTTTAGACCGATCCACTAAACGGACCAGGTCTCCAACATCCATTTCCTCTTCACAAGAACAACTAAACAATGTTCAACAGTTTCACGTGTCTGACCTCCCTCCTTTTCCTGCACAAATTTGACAGCTTCGCTCATGACCTGAACAGTCTACTCACCCTAAAGCCCGGCGCACATGAGAGCTGCTCCTGAGCCAACGGCCTCAATTGCCTGTTGTCTTAGGGCAGGTATGAGATAGTGCTATATCATAGCTCCTTAGGGGCCAGCTCTCATGTGTGTTCAGCGCACACGGTGAGCAAAATGTTCACGGAGCTGAGTTCAGTTCCCGCGGAACACCTTTCCAAGATCATGCGATATTTCATGTGACCGGGCTCGCGTAAAAATGGTCATTTTGAACAGTTGTGCGTACAAATCACGTGAACATAAGATGTGTTTCATTGGCCGGTCGAATAAAACGACTGAGCTGTTAGCTTACGTTCGCCGCACATGGTGAGGATTTTGGCTAGCGAGGCAGAATTATCAAACAATCTTTTTTTTCGCTTTTTAAGCCCGGCGCACTCGAGAGCTATCCCCTGAGTTAAACGACCCCAATTGCCTCTTGGCTCAGGATTGCAGGTGAGAAGGTGCAGGCTTTTGAAGTGGCGAGAAGTTAAGCCCGGCGCACACGAGAGCTAGCCCCTGAGTTAAACGACCTCAATTGCCTGTTGGCTCAGGATTGCAGGTGAGAAGGTGCAGGCTTTTGAAGTGGCGAGAAGTTAAGCCCGGCGCACACGAGAGCTAGCCCCTGAGTTAAACGACCTCAATTGCCTGTTGGCTCAGGGTTGCAGATGAGAAGGTGCAGGCTTTTGAAGTGGCGAGAAGTTAAGCCCGGCGCACACGAGAGCTAGCCCCTGAGCTAACGACCTCAATTGCCTGTTGGCTCAGGGGCTAGCTCTCGTGTACGGGCAGTTTTTGGTGAGGTTTTCGCCAGGCGAAAATATCAAACTTGTTTGATAAATCCCGACGCACACGAGAGATATGCCCTGAGCAAACGGCCTCCGTTGCCTGTTAGTTCAGGGGCTAGCTCTCGTGTGGTTTCAGCGCACACGGTGAGCAAAAGGTTCACCGAATTGATTTCAGTTTCCGTGGAACAACTTCTTTAAGATCATGTGATCTTTCATGTGACTGGGCTTTCGTAAAAATGAACATTTTGAACAGTCGTACGAATAAATCACGTGAAAATAAGATGCGTTCCATTGGCCGGCCGAATAAAACGGCTGAGCTGTTAGCTTACGTTCGCCGAACACGGAGAGGTTTTCGCCTCGCCTCTCTCCTTCCTTACTTCCAACCAGTCTCTTCGTAACAGAAGCATATATGATGTTGGATTTGTACACAGTTACAGTCATCTCACCTTTCTGCGCAATATCACCACGATTGTCACACACCACAGCAGGGTCATGCCAAACCTGACATCTTTGACAGAATCTGGCTTTGTATTGCATTCCATTGCACGACCGGGAACACCGCCCCAGAATCTCCCTTCCTGGGGGGGAAGGCGTCCAGTAATATAGCCTTGAACTGCCAATACTTACTGCTGTTGTTCACAAATCTTATCAACAGAGCGCAAATCCTCGTGCTTGGGGACGGAATGTATCCGCAAAACAGCGACTATTTTATGCAGGGGTTGACGAACACGACAAAGTCAGAGCGACAGTCAGTAACCCTCAGACAATCAACCGAGTCCACAGTCCGGTCCGTCATTCATTATTCAGTCGTAGTCCATTACAGAACCTCCGTATCTATAATCGAAAGACTGAAAGCACTGGTCAAGGACCCAGGCCATATGAAGATCAATCGAACATCGTCAATGTTTTAAGGTGAAGCTTTATGCCAAGCAGAGACCCCAGAGTTGTTCGATGAACTCAAGGGCGTCACTAGGATTTCAAAAGGGGGGGGGAGTGCGAATGTTTTTTAATTTCCAAGGGCGGATCTAGCGAAAGTTCATAGGGGGTCGACTATCACAGCACAAGAGGCGAGGGTCCAGGGGCCGCCTAGGCCCCGGAAGCTCCGGGGTCCTAGATCGTTGGAGATGCGTCCTAAGCGTTTTCCCGGATAAAATCTGAACATAATGTATGCAGATTTATGGTTCTATTTTCACGTTTGTTTCGCATTTTAAGCACACACCGATGTTGAAAAAACCCCACACCTCGTGCCTGAATCCATTTGACTTTCTAGTTATATTTAATACATACAAAACGATGGCCTTTACGTCATGGAACATTAGGAACCAATACGCGTACCTATATGACTGATTTACACAAAGCTTAAATAAGCGAATCCTGTCAGACCAACAGGCGATGGTCAAGGGACCGCCTAGGCCCCGGAAGGTCCGGGGTCCTAGGTTGCCGGAGATGCCTTCTACGCGTTTCCCGGAAATAAATTTGAAAATAATGTATGTAAATTTAAGGTTCTGTTTCACTTTTGACTTTCTGAATTAACATACAAAACAGGCCTATAGCTAAGGCGTAATTACGAGATACAGGTTTAGAATTTTTTTCACCATGGCCCCTAGGCGCTTCCGTATTTGGTCATTTCCAGTGTGACAGACGGGACAAAAGATAGCCACCCTGTGATGTTAACACAACTCTCTACCAAAATAAATTTAATAAAAATCTAAGCAAAAACTTATCAGTGGTTAGTGAACTAGTTGTACTTTAACTTAAGACAGAAACATTGAAATAATTATTATTAATATTTTCTTTGCAACTGGAATTGACAAATGTGACAGACGGGACAAGCAGGGACCATGCATTTGAAAAAGGAATAGACAAGATAGATTTATATCTCCTTCTCGAATGAAAATCAACTTTTAATGTAAATCAAATGTTAGTGGACTAATCAAGTAATCAGAGTTAGGGTTAACAGTTTT